>MKEJ01058423.1:0-12829 GCA_001753735.1 Embelia ribes
AAAAAAAAAAAAAAAAAAAGCGTGATCCATTGATATTTCCTGTTGATATGTTTTCTTAATCACTGAATCTTTATTCATGCTGCTGATGGTGAACTTTTTATTTCTCTTGTAGATCCGAATGGATACTCCAACTGGACTTAAGGATTCCATTCCTGCGTGGATAAAATTTTCTGTACAGGCCCCAGGGGAAATTCCTTATAATGGATTATACTATGATCCACCAGAAGAGGTATTATCCCTCATTTCTTCTTGTTCTTCAGTGTTACTGAGCTTTTATATAAACTTAGGATTTGAAACTACGTAAAATGATAAAGGCAACTTTATCCCTGCAACACGGACACACACCTCCCCCCTTTCTCCTCTCCTCTTCCTCCGAAGGTTATGACACCTTCAAGCTTTTAGTGTGGAGTAATTTATAAGATTGTGGGGTTGCCCTCTAATATTCTTAGTAGTTGAATAACTAGCTCGACAGTTGATTTAATGACTTCCATCAATTTGTTGAAACCATTAAGTTTATGTGTTGATATGTTTCTTCTAATCTGAGCATTTGCTTTATTCTGATGAAAATTCTGCCATTATCTTTTCAGGAGAAATATGTATTTAAGCATCCTCGGCCAAAGAAACCAAAGTCATTAAGGATATACGAGTCTCATGTTGGAATGAGCAGCCCGGTGTGCAGTTTCCTCCTTTCCTGTTATAAATTGGAATGTGAATCCTGTATTATTTAATTTTCTTTACTTTGAATGTGGAGCAAATCAGGACATGTACCCGCCTGACTAATTGTTTGGGGATTGTTTGAGAGAGGTCTCATGCCTCGTTACTCTAATCTTTCAAAGATATATTCCATGTTTTTTATGAAGTTCTTGACTCTGAGACGCAGGAACCATGTATAAACACATATGCCAACTTTAGAGATGAAGTTCTTCCTCGGATAAAAAAGCTTGGTTATAATGCGGTCCAGATCATGGCTATTCAAGAGCACTCATATTATGCAAGCTTTGGGTAATTTATATTTGGTACATGGCATTTGTTTACTTTGGCTGGCTTGCTTACATTGATCTGTAGTTTCTAAGTGTGGTACAGCTTGGGGTGAATTTAATTTCTTGACCAATGTGGAGCTGCTCCTTATTTGTGTTCCTCAGGTACCATGTCACTAATTTCTTTGCACCAAGCAGCCGCTTTGGCACTCCTGATGAGCTCAAATCTATGATAGATAAAGCTCACGAGTTAGGTCTGGTTGTACTCATGGATATGGTGCACAGGTAATGATGAATTTGGGATAACTCCTTGGGCTAATGTTAAGTAATCATACTAATTGTGTATCAATAATTGTGATTTAAATAGTTTTGATAATAATGGGGACTGTTAGTGTTGTGGTTTTATCCTTGTATTCTTGAAGAGTGAGTGGCAAAAGGCATGTTCCGTAAGCCTATGTTTACATGCAGATGGGCTGCATCATATCCTTTAAATACCAAATTTTTTTACACTCGGTTATATTTCCTAAATGTTTTCGCTGCTGAGCAAAAGAAATGACCATTGGAAGGGAATTTTGATCATTCAATTCTTGGATGCACAGCTTGCTTTGTTGATTGTGATAGTATCATTAAAAGCTCTCTAGGCACTCGCCTAGGTTGTTGGGTGTGGCCAGTGCCTCGTATTGGTCAAGGCGCGCCAAAGCAAGCGCCTTAAGCTGTAACACCAGTTTTATGAGATTTGGCAATTTTGTTAAAAAAATATATAACGCGTTTTATTCGGGCAAGTGTATTAGCTGACGCCTAGTGTCTTAGGTGATAAGAGGTCTTGGCGAGCTTTTGACAACACTGCCCAATTGCACCTAATCACTTGTTCTCTAATTGAAGATGTTAAATGAATACAGCCACGCTTCAAGTAATACATTGGATGGGCTGAACATGTTTGACGGAACTGATAGTCACTATTTCCACTCTGGACCACGGGGTTATCACTGGATGTGGGACTCCCGCCTCTTCAACTATGGACATTGGGAGGTATGTGTTAATCTCCCTCCTGTTATAATGTCGTAATGTTTCTCTTATTAAGCTTCTCTTAAGAGTTTGCTTTTGATGCTGTTTAGGTGTTGCGGTATCTTCTATCAAATGCAAGATGGTGGCTGGACGAGTACAAGTTTGATGGTTTCAGATTTGATGGTGTAACTTCAATGATGTATACTCACCATGGATTACAGGTGCAGTTACAAACACCTAGTTAATACTAATAAACATATTGATGGTGTAGAGATTGGTTTCATGATCGGCAGATGTCTTAATATAAGTTTGGTTTCAATATGCATTTGTTGATATCGATTTAAATTAAAAGCACTCAGTTAATGGGGGCCAACTTTTTTCCTCTTGATCCTATCACTAAATTCTTATGACTTTCTTTCTTATTTTTGGTACTGGCTATCAGGTGGCTTTTACTGGAAACTACAAGGAATATTTTGGACTTAGTACTGATGTAGATGCAGTGGTTTATCTGATGCTGGTTAATGATCTTATTCATGGACTTTTTCCTGAAGCTATTGCTATTGGTGAAGATGTATGTACATTCTTCTTTATGCTAGTATTTCGTGTGAGCAATCTTAAACTTTTTTTTTTTCAACAATCTTTGCACTTAATGCATGATTCAATGAAGTACGTCCTTGGTTTGTAATGTTATATACTTAAATCACTGGCCCTGGGACTCCATCCTCAGTAATCTTTGATAGCGACTGATCTGGATGACTACTTGCTATAAGAATGAAGGATGAGCAGAAAGCCAATAGTTGGATAAATTTGTTTTGTTCATGAAAATGTCTACTTTGTTTTCCAGGTCAGTGGAATGCCAACGTTCTGTGTTCCTGTTCAGGATGGTGGTGTTGGATTTGACTATCGCCTGCACATGGCTGTTGCCGATAAATGGATAGAGCTCCTCAAGTATTCCGTTTATGAAATTTGGAGTTCTTCTTTGTTAATTGAAAAGCTATCTGAGAATCAGATCTTAACTTTTCGTTTATATAATTTATTTTCTATTATTTTGGAAATCTTTGTTATTTGCTGACCATTGACAATGACTTCGGCAGTTTTTATATGAAAGTTTGTTCAAGCTGATTTAGCTTAATCTCCTCTTTTTCTGCTACAGAAATCGTGTTTGATTTTTTTCTGAACAGAAAAAGGGATGAGGATTGGAGAGTGGGTGATATTGTTTTCACACTCACCAACAGAAGGTGGATGGAAAAGTGTGTTGTCTATGCTGAAAGTCACGACCAAGCTCTAGTTGGTGACAAGACCATTGCGTTTTGGTTGATGGACAAGGTAAAGTAATCAGATGTGGTTATCACTTCTATGAATTCCACGTAATGTACACAATACATCCGCAATTATAAGAAGTCATTTAGCATCTCTTTTCTCCAGGTTGGTATTTGGAAAAACTTTGAAGCCCATTATTTTTGCCTGGCACCCAGAATGATTAATGTGATATTGAGATCAATGGAGTTTGAAAAAGAACTCGACCTGATAATATGTTGAATTGGAATCCTGTGTGTCATGGATCGCTACTTACATTCTTTTTGCAGTTAACCTAATATGAGATCATGAACTCTAGACCAAGAAAAGTGTTACTCAACAGTAAGTTTGTTATAGCCAAAAAGCACCTACTAGTTCAGATTCACTTTTTTTAATCATAGATGCTTCCAATGAATGAATAAATTCAGTGCATATTCTATGGAATGATGTCACTTGTCCATAAATGCATGTGACATCCACATGAGAACCATCACTACGCTAGACTGCTCGACCTGTCTGTGATGAGTGATCCCAAGATGGTGATCAAATTATCAAGACTATAATTGTGGCATCTAATAGAAACATTTTCCAGGTCCTGGACTCAAAATAACAATTTTGCTTCCTATGCTTTCAGGATATGTATGACTTCATGTCTTTAGATAGACCATCAACTCCCGTGATAGACCGTGGAATTGCATTGCATAAAATGATCAGACTTATTACTATGGGATTAGGAGGAGAAGGTTATTTGAATTTCATGGGAAATGAATTTGGGCATCCTGGTAATAATGAGTATTTGCCCTTCCATTTTCCTATATATTCTACCCATCATTAATTGATTGCTTTTGGTTTGATGATCCATGATGTTGCTGATGCTCTGCAATTCCTGTATCAGAGTGGATAGATTTTCCGAGAGCCGATCAATATCTCCCAAATGGAAAATTTGTGCCTGGAAATGGTAACAGTTTTGATAAATGCAGGCGCAGATTTGACCTTGTAAGTCTTTCCCCTTTTCTTTGGTTATCCATGATATTATGATTTCTTTCTTGCATAATATTACACTTTTCCAATTGGATTCACTGTGCTGAAGTTCACATTACACTTTTCCAATTGGAATCATGAAATGCTCTTCATGTTCATGTATAGGCATATGAACAATTTTTAATTTTATTCATCATAACATGGCAAATCAGTAGTAATGGAAGAGCTGGCTAGACACATCCAAACCAAAGTGCCATGGTGTGTTATTTGCTGATGATATATTTTTAGTTAATGGGACTAGAAAAGGTATAAATGAAAAACTATAACACGGAAATACACTTCAGTGTCACGCGTGTCTGGAACTGAGTGCTAGGCTACTGGGAAACAAGATGAACATAAGATGCGTGTAGTAGAGATGCGTATGTTGAGATATATGTTGAGATGGGTGTGCGGAAAGATTAGGAAAGATAGAATTAGGAATGAAGAGATCCGAGTGCTTCCAATTGGCTCCAATTGAGGGAGATCTATTAGCGCACCAGTTAAAAAGTGTGAAAGACTTGATTTAGGAACAATGAGGTGAGGTAGAGGTAGACGTTTTAACTATGTGGATGAAAGTGATAGAGAAAGGTATGCGCATGACAGAAATAGATGAGCAAGTTGCATTCGATAGAAATAGGTGGTGTCTACAAATTTGTGTTGACATGTGATATGGTTCCATTTAGCCGACCCAGTTTATTGGGATTTTAAGGCTTGGATGATGATGATGATGATAATAATAATGACAATAATATTGCGAATCTTCACTTAAAAAAAAATTATATGGCAAATCTTCTAACATTGACCAAAGACTCGCGGTCAAGAATAAAGGATTTTCTTGCTACGGAACTATTTTGCATTTTTGGGAGTATGTTCATTTTGGTTAAACTCCAGTCATGAAAAGTAAAAGCTTATTTGGAAGTAAAACTTCATTGAAATAGAGCACCTGATATTAATGGAGTTGGTGATATGCAGGGTGATGCATATTATTTGCGATATAATGGGCTGCAAGAATTTGATCGTGCAATGCAACATCTTGAAGAAACCTATGGAGTATGTTCTAACTAGTGTATTTCTCCTTTCGCGTTTCTTAATTTCTAGTTCTGTATTTTTCAGTGTTCTTCTTTTCTTCACTTTTTAAACCAAATGTACAATAGAAGTGAAACCTCCTCTATGGTGGACCTATTGCGAAGACAACAACAGAATCTATGAAAGAAAAAAAGTGAAAAGTGCACCAAATTACCTTTAATGAGTTTCCTTGCTCTACCAATTACTGATATAACGATTTGAGTACGCAGTTTCTCAATCGTTATTAACCCGGTGAACTTTTTCTTTTGACACTAAAATTAGGAGAGAGTTCGGAGGGTAGGATCAATGCTCTAACAGATGCTTATAATTGAGCCCATCAACAAAGCCTCGAGACTAAGTACTCAGGCTTTCTTGTCATAGAAGTTTGGCTCATAGACACCATAGTGTTGCGTTCTTTTTTAGTAGTTAGTTCTTTTTTTTTTGCAAGAAATGAGGATATCTTGAAGAATCAATTAATCTTTCCGATTATTTAAGATGCTAATATTTGCTTGATATTCATCAATTTCTGTCTAGTGTGGAAATCCCATTATTTTCTTTTGTAATATTTCTCTTCAAAGTTCTTTTATCAGACAAATTATGTTATGCTGTTAATCTGTTGCAAATTGGTGGTGCAGTTCATGACTTCAGAGCACCAATATATATCACGGAAGGATGAAGGAGATAGGATTGTTGTTTTTGAAAGGGGAAACTTGGTTTTTGTCTTCAATTTTCACTGGAATAACAGCTATTCGGACTATAGAATAGGCTGTTTAAAATCTGGAAAATACAAGGTACAGTTACCTCTCTCTTTTGTCCAAGTTGTCCACTTTTCTCACTTCATCAACTTGCTGTGTCTCTTTCAGATAGTCCTAGATTCAGATGATAAGTTGTTCGGAGGTTTCGCTAGACTTGATCATAATGCGGATTACTTCACCATGGTAAGAATTTTACACAATCATCGTAGCAATACTACGTTGCCAATGCTTAATACTTATGTGTACGCATATTTGTATAAAAGGATTTTCTTCATGAAAAATCGTGTGTGCAGGATGGATGGTATGATGACAGGCCTCATTCTTTCCAAGTATATGCACCTTGTAGAACAGCCGTGGTGTACGCTTTGGTGTAAGTTTGAGTCTCTATGGAATTGATGAAAAAAACTAGCACATTGGTCCCACATTATGATACCTGATGAAACAAGCTAACGTGTAGAAAATACAAAAACAGATGGGCGCAAACTACAATTTTGCAATGAGCACTCTGGAGTCTATAGATATGTAGTCGTTGAAATACCTTGTAAATGTGTAGTTCAATTTCTGTCTCAATAAATGAGCTTCAATATTGATGCTAGCTAGGAAAACTGTGTACAAGTATACTTCGCAAGGTTATATATAATCATATCGTCATATAGATTGCTTATCTAGTGGAACGTTGTGGTGATTGATCCCTTCATGGTTTGTGATTCACAATAATTTTGTTTCTTGTTTTATTTAGTTTATGTTCTATGTATTGGAATCTTTGGATATAGTAGCTTAAGCAATTTGATGTTGATTGGCTTTTGCTGACAGAACCGACATTCATATAAAATTGCTTCAGTCTGTTATTAGCCAATAAGAATTTTGCAATTTGTTTCATCCTCGATTAAATTTTAGGATAGTTTTCTTTGGTAAGGTGTCATTTTCACATGGTTTATGAAGAAATTTTGAAAATTACTAGAAATTGTCATTTTCAAACCGTGATACTTGAGACACAAGCCTATTGTCCTTCGACTTCCTTTCCGAAAGATTTGGTTTTAGAAAAATGACTCAGAGATCTCCGCATACATCACCTATATAGCGAGTTGGATAAAATGCAGTTGAAGTTGTAGCCCATCCCCCGTTTGAAGCAGTAGTAATAAATGTGTAAATGCAATAAGGGATTGTTTTATATGCTTTCGTTAGCCAACTATGTAAGAACCACTGTGACTACCACGCGTAAAGAAAACATTATTCAGTGTGGCTGTTACTCTTTTTTTCTTAGGTAATTATTATCAAGAATAACAAGACATTTTTTTAATCTTTTTAAGATTTTATTTATTTTCTTTTGAAAAAATGGAGGCATATTCATATCATGTAACTTTTATCTGCTAGAATATTTTCCAGGGCCCAATAAACTGAAGACAAGATTGTATGACAATAATTAGCGCAATTTGTAGTTTCACACAAAACTTTTCAAAATGGAAACAAAAAGAGAAGACAGAATATTGACCAAATTGAAGAGAAGATTAATTAGTGTCCACAAAAAATGATCGGGACACTCCCGACTAGAAAATAAAAGAAAAATTTTAACATAGGTAGCAAATTGCAAGTTCATTAATACTCATTTAATGCATGTATGCACAATTCAAAAAATTATATTCCGGGTTAATATGGAACTACACGAAAAATACTTGTGATTTTGACTTATTGTGCATAATACATGTATAATCACGTTTTTCAATTGTTTTCCTATTTTTTACTTTGAAAAGAAAAAATTAAATTAAAAAAATAATATATATTTGGAAATTTCATAATAGAAATTATATATTATTCCAAAATTTTGGAACGTACTTTAAATCCATCCATATATCTTAAAGCGTTCTTCTTTGCCTTTCCTTTTTTTCCCCCTAAAAGGGGAATTTTAGTTGGGTTGCGTGAGTCAATCTTTGTTCACTTTGGGTTTTGAGTAGGGTTGAAAATATTTTGGGTTAAGTTTGGTTTGAGTTGAGAGGCATTTTGGTTTGGTTTGGGTTTGGATTATTTGATTTTGGGTTTGAATTGGTTTGGGTGAGANNAGGAAATAAATAAGTGTAGACTGCCACGTACAGCTAAAATTGAGTGATTGATCAGCTAATTACTAGCTCGATCAAGCAGACCCATTTTCCACAATAACCACAAACAGAACTTTGCAATTGATAGCCAGACAAATTTCCTATTGATCACTTTTTGGTATTTTTCACAAGTAGCTCTCTTTTGATTCCGAAACCTTCCAAAATCCAAGATCCTTGTTATCTATTTCCCAACATCCATTGCAGGCTGAATTTTAATCAATCTCCCAACATTTAGATGGCGTTTAAGAATAGTAATCCTAGACAAGTGTAGAATGGAAAAGTCCAATTAAATCTTTATTTATATATTATTTTAAAACAAATTCACGGTTAATCTAGCCGGTGAGTAGTCCTACTACGGGGATTGTAATGGGATTTGAGTTTCGTTGTATTGGATTGGTGAATGCCAATTTTTACTTGGACATTCGTTTTGGCTTGGTTATAATCGTATTGCATTATTTTGTCTTGGGTATTTAAGATATTATTTATGTTTTATTTTCGTGATATTGAGTCTGTCGTTCGTTCATCATAGAAGTTAGATTCGATTTCCACAAACTCCCATACCAATGGCAATACAAATTTGACTTCAAATCATACTATTCATGGACTTCTCAATGTGAAATACACATAAACACGGATATATTTCAATTTCCCAAATCCCAACACAAAATCAACGTAGCAAAAAGTGCCCAACTTAAAAATCACCGTTTTTCATAAATACTTATAACAAAATCCAACTGTAGCGTCCGAAAATAATTAGACTTTAGGATCTAAAGGAAGTACCATTCAACGCTTGATGGAGTTTATACAACCCAAAAGAAAAAAATGACGTCACTGTAAATGCATAATATAATAGCGTGTGGAACGTAGGGTAGCTAATTTTGTTGGCAAAAGGACATTTGCATTGCTAATTGCTCCAGGTTTAGGGTCTTATATACATATTCCTGCCTTCAAGCCAACTTCTTTCTCTGTCCGAACAAAAACGACTTAATTATTTCGGCTGCAAAATAAAATTAATTAGCATAAAATTTGTTAACATAATAATAATAATAAGAAGAAACTAAAGAAAAGCACTTATGGTGTCACAGGGTTAGGTTTCCTCTGTCGGTATGGTTACTCAGCTCCTTCAATTTAGTTGTAAAGAATTATGTCAATTTTGAAGAGCTAAAGTCACAATAAATGATGCGGAAACTAAACACAAACACAAGACTCGAGAGAAAGAAAGACTGCACAATATAGAACTATACACTTAGATTCACTCAAAGTTGTTGAATGGATACCAATGAGTAAGCTCCTACTTTTATACCCGAATGAAGTTATCGATTCTATCTTGTCTAGAATTCATCTGAAATGTTGACACTCCTACGACATTATAGGACTTTTGCGACCGGTTTAGAATCTTCTATGCAATTCTACTATATTCTATCATACACATAAGTTTAGAATGTAAGGGAATTTAACTACTCTATAAAAAATATTAATTCCACAAAATATTTCATGCATTTTTTCTTCTAAGTTTGTCATTCATCTTATTTTTTTATAATAAAAGTCATCATACCCAAAATAATAATTTAATCATTTTTAACCTACTTATCTTTTGCTAAAAGATAATATTGTATCTTTAAAGATTTGGATTAATAATTATCTCAAAAGTAAAATTTAAGTAATTTAAAATAAAAAATATCAAAAGTTAAATAATTATTTTACAATTACTCACAAATTTAATAAACTTAACAAAATATTTAAATATCATATTAATTCTCAAAAGTACAACTTAGTATCGCAAGTCTACATAGATTTTTCGAAATTTTTATATGATACATATTTTTAATCCCGATAAATTATAACTATATCACTTCTATATTTTTATTAAAAATTATTTGAAAATTTTTCTTAATTTTTGCTCTTATATTAGCGTGATATACATTGTTAGATACTAAATTTGTAAACCATGTGCAGAGCACGTGTGCGTGTGCTATTACAATAGAAAATTCCAAAAGCTTCTAGACCCGATCCATCCGAAGACATTACGGAAGGTTCTGGAATGTTCGAACCTTACATGATTTGTATCTCGAAGAAGTAGAAGTGTTCGTTCATGACATCAGTCACCAAACACTCACTCAGTACATAAATAATTGCACAATTTGACTATGCACGTTATTTTAGGAGGTTTTAAAATATAAGAATTTAATATTTAAATGTAACAAAAATATCAAATTTATATTTTTTAATATAAAATGAGGGTAAGTTTAATATTTTTGTTGCATTAAAATATTAAAATATTATATTTTAAAGCCCACTAAAAATTTTTGAATAGTCAAACTGTGCAATTATTTATAGACAGAGGGAGTACTTTGCAGACGAGTAACGATCCTGCTCCTAATACTTACTTTCGCTAATGTTTCCGCTATTATGTATTTTTTTGCCTATAAATGTGGCATCTCCCATTCTCACTCTCTCTCTCCCAGTTCTGCTCCCGCTCTGCATCGTAATATAATTGCTTAAGGTTAGAATGCAAAATAGACATCCCATTTCTCAGGCTCTTTCTGGTAGACTCAACCTGCAAATAACTAATCATTTTTATTTATTTTATTTATTTTGTACTCTAGAATCTCATCGGATTCAATCAGTGCTAGACTCATAGGTCATAATACATTTCTCTTTCAATCTTGTCATAACCTAAATACAATGATAATAATTTGAAGAGTATGATTCGATTGTGGATCGAATACACGCTTTCCGTTGATAAATATTCCAATTTAGGTAGATTGAACGTTATATATCGAGTCTAGATTTCTCCATAATTCCCTTTTCCTTCAACTAGTATATCTTCTCCAATTGTACTAATTATATGTTTTTCTCCTGTCTTTCGATGGTGCTTCTTGCAGCTTCTATTCAGTACCTGAAAGTACGGATAAGGGGATTATCCTCCAACTCTCCGATAGTCCTTCTTGCAATTTTCCTTCAGCACCTGAAAGTGCGGACATGGGGATTGCCTACCAACTCTTCGATGCTTAAGTAAGAGTTCGGGTAAGGTAACGGTGATAGTTAAAATAATAAATTAATTGGTTAAGCACTAAATGTAAATGTAGAGAGAGAGTATAATTTTTTCACCTGACATACGACAATTTTATAATACACAGTACATGTACTGCTGTTAAATAATATTTTATCTCATTGGCCCCTAACTTTCCTGTTAATTAAAGTGTGCAGCGGGTAGTTTAATTTAATTACAGTATTAATCCATGTATTTTATTTTATGCACAAATACATAATTACCACAATTTGACAATGAACTATGTCTAGTATTATTGTACTAATGATTCATCGCCGAATTAGGAGAGGGTGGTGTCTAACTCTTAAAAAATAAAGTCGGAGTATGAGGCAAAATACGGACCACAGAAATAGAATTTTTTATACATAATTACAAAAATATCATTACAATTTTTTACTACAAAATTATATTTATGTGGTCTATATTTTACCTCCTACTCTAACTTTACATTTTTTTAAATTAGACACCACCATCCCCGAATTAGAGGTTAATTTTAGAAAATTAGATGACACAACATCTAGGGTTTCATTGGTGGTGATGTATGCATCGTATTAATTTAGAGATTTCTTCGAAACAATAAAAATTAAATGAATAGTATTATGGGAATATTGGGAAATATTCCATGTTAGCCACGGGTTTTCAACTAACTCTGGCTATCTTTCTTTCCTTGCTTAAGTCTATTTTCACTTTCAGTATGCATATCATTGTTGTTTCACTTTTTAAAATTATTTTGAGTGGGTGCCAGCTATTTTTTCAAAGCTGACTACGATTAAAATGCTCTCCCTCACGTAACCCCATAAGAAAAATCCAGTATATTACAAAGGTGGGAATAGCATTACAGTAAAATTTTCGGAGCTGTCTAACATGTCCGTTATTAAATATTGATCATAAAATAAGTCCACTATTATACTTGTAGGTAAGTATCAATGACCACTGAATTTTGTCTTATTCTTAGTAAGCCTTTATTAGTTTAAATTTTGATCAATTAAGTATTTAAAACTTCAATGAATTATAAATAAGTACTTTTTGTTCTAATTTTGAATTTTTATGATTGTTTCGCCCTTTACTTATATCTCTCGCTAATTCCATTAATCCCACTCTTTTCAAACTGCAACCAGACAACTGTTTATATCATAATGACAGGCTGATTTGCAAACAAAATTAATGGATGAATAACAATAAATAGAATTATATTGTGCGTAATGTGTTGAGTTATATATTCCTAGTCGTTGCTTTAGATATTTTTTATTGCTTGTTTACTTGCTCATGTTCATTACACTTATTCTCATGAAGTTCTATTTTCGCAAGTATAGTAAAACTAACAGCCTGTTTGGGTTTCTTTGTTTTCCCAAATAGCGTCAGAGACAGGTGGTGCACATAACCAAGTTTAGAGTTTGGTGGGAGCTCACTCGAGTCTTGGGTAGCTGTTCATTTTATTTCTCACATTCTTAATAATGTTAAATAATTTCTAAAACACTGTAGGCCAATGAGCCAATATAAAATGTGATTGAGATTTCTGGTTTGTGATAAATGGGCAAACTAGTTTAAAGCCCGAGTTGAGATTTT
>MKEJ01058435.1:0-18444 GCA_001753735.1 Embelia ribes
TACTTCTTTCGTTTCTTTAATGTAGTACAAGCTCATAACTTGTTCTCTTTGTTTAGAAGACTCGATGGTTTTCTCATAACTGGATGTGTATATTCTTTTGTTACAGCTATGTAGTATGTTGTAGATTGTTGTATTTATTTTTTATGTGTATATAGTACAATTGTGGTTTGTTATTATATGTTAGAATGGGTAGATATGGTCTTTTACATTTTCTACTTCATTCTATATATTGCTTTCTTCATTTCTTCTGGTTCTCTTGTTACTTATCTTGCATGCCCAAGTTTTACATCAAAATGCTAAGTCCTCCAAGCCTTCAAACCAATTATACATGCTTCGTATCCAACTTCGAACTTGTAGAATAGATTAGGAGTAATATGCATAGGAAAAAAATGTAAACGGGACAAATGATGAACTAGAATACTTAAGAATGGGCAACGAATGAAGAAGTCCCCCAGAACGCTTATGTTCAACCTTCACTTGCTGACAAGTAAGGCATTTTGATATAAAATCAGCCACATTGTTTTTCATAACAAGCTTCCAGAATTGACGAACAAAGTTATGATACATCTTAGTGCAACCTGTATGAACCTCTAAACAAGAGTGATGAGATTAATAAAGAACCTCATCTCGAATCGATACAAGAATAAACAAGCGACTCAGAAATTGCAAACTACCATCATCTACCATACTCCACTTATCATGATTGTGCTCACTTAGAATGTGAACTCGGTAAGCCTCTGATTCTTCGTCATCACTCTGTGCTTCAATCACTCGGGTGATCAAAGTTTGTTGAGCCACAATGGTAAACAAGGTAAATTCACCTTTCCCCTCGACAAAGTTTAACCCAAAATCATTAAGTACTCAAAGTATTTCCTATTCATCCATTGCAAGGCTTGTAATAGAACAACGAGTCTTACGGCTCAAAACATCGGCTATGACATTAGTCTTCCCGGGATGATATTCTAAGTCAAAGTTAGATTGCTCCAAATACTCCATCCACCTCCTTTAATGTATATTTAACAACTTATGGTCCAAAAACACCTCAAATTTCTCCTTCTATTGGTAACGTCACCAACGTTTAAGCGCAAATACTACCACTCTAAGTTCCAAGTCGTGTATAAGATAATTTTGTTCATGTACCTTCAACTTTCTCGAAGTATACGCTACCACTTTCCCAATATGCATCAATACGCACCCCAACCCTTCCTTGGATGCATCGCAATACACGGTATAACCGATTCCCCTATCTGGAATGATAAGAATGGGAGCCAAAGTCAACAAATTCTTCAATTGCAAAAAAGACTCTTCATACTTTGAACTCGACTCGAATTTTACCCCCTTATGAGTAAGCTTAGTGAAAGGATCTGCCAAATGAAAAAAGTTCTGAACAAACCTACTATAATACCCTACGAGCCCCAGAAGTTTCGAATCTCGAAAACAGATTTAGGTTACACCCAATTGGAAACGACCTCTATTTTAATAGGATCCACCAAAACCTCTAAAACAATGTGCCCGAGAAAATAGATCTTTGACAACAATAATTTACATTTTGAGAACTTGTCATAAAGCCAATGTTCCCAGAGTATAGCCAGAACAATCCGAAGATGTTCGCGATGATCCTCCTCTGAAGACGAATAAATAAGATTGTTATCGATGAACACCATGGTGAACCAATCAAGATAAGGGTGAAAGATACACTTCATTAAGTCCATGAATGCTTCTAGAGAATTTGTATAACCGAAAGGCATTATAAGAAACTCAAAGTGCCTATATTGAGTACAGAAAGTTGTCTTCAGTATATCCTCCTTCCAAACCCATAACTGATGATATTCTATACATAGATCAATATTCATAAAGAATTTTGAACCCTTCAATTAGTCAAAGAGATCATCAATACAAGGTAAGGGATACTTATTCTTGATTGTTACCCGGTTCAGCTTATGATAGTTAATGCACATTTGCATTGAACCATCTTTCTTTGGCACGAACAATCCCAGTATGCCCCAAGGTGAAGTACTAGACCTAATAAATCCCTTCCATTTAAGATCATTAATTTGCAACTATAACTCATCCACTCTACTAGACGTAAATGATACGGTGCAATACCAATCGATTATATCCCCGGTACCAAATCTATATAAACTCCACTTCCCATTTGGGAGGAAGTTCTCTAAGATCATCAAGAAATTTTTTTGTGAATTCAAATACAATAAAAGGAAATTTAACCTCCAAAACTACCTAATCCGAAACAGAAAGCTTGGCCAACAAAGCAGATATACTAGTTCGAGTATGACAATGATTATAAGACATAAGAGTGGGGCTATCCCCTATAAAAATGATATTAACTATCTCCGAAGCCTCAACGACACACATCTCTTTTCACAATAAAAAATAGCATGAAAATGTGCTAGCATAGCTATACCTATAATCATATCAAACCCCAACATTCGAAAATGATAAAATCATATTAAAAAATGTGATCAACGATAATAATTTAATGCCTATAACATATAATATACATATATATATAATACCCCCCTCCCCTCGGGAGTATTAACAAATATGGGCTCATCCAAATGGGATATAGACAAATTAAGCATTCGGGCAAAATGAGTCGCGATAAAAGAATGCAATGCACCCATGTCAAACAATGTATATGCCCAAGTAGATAAGAAAAGAAATGTACCTCGAACAACCGAAGCTCGACTACCTCTGGTGGCTAAGGCATTGCAAATGTATAGACCTGTGAAGACTAACCCTACCGAAATCCCCTACGACCACCACCCTTATAAGACAATGAAGATGGTGTAGTATAAGGCAGCCTAAGAGCTACCCCAGAAGAAGAATAAGGTGGCTGACCCTAAGGACCAACTGAAAAAGAGAAACTCTCTAGGTACCTATTCTGCATGTAGCCCTTATTGCCATACCAGTGATAAAAGGCCAAAGGGCGCACTGCCTAAATGTATCCAACTGCACTGCGAAGGCAACATACTCTAAGATTAGAAAAGTTCCAAGCGATATAACCCTATTGCCCATAGTTGTAGCACATGCTACTCTACATTATAGACATTTAATTCATAGACTTAGCCGATTAAGGCTACCCCCCAGAATGAGAAGACAACGAAAAAGCATTTAGTGACCTCTTTCTTCCCCAGCTTCCACCACCGCTACTACCAACCCCACTATCAATACCACCAACTTGATTCCACGAATTGACCCTCGACTTCCCCAATAGATTGGAAATCCAAAGGTTGAACCAAGATTTCTTAGGACGAGAATCCATAAGGCATTGTCTCTCTTGCAATTATGCTTCCACTTTTATGGCCGCACATACATAGTACTTATACAAATCATGTAAACCAACGATAATAGGAATATAGATGGATGGACATAGGCCATGAACAAACTGATAACACAGAAGTTGCTCCGTAGATATCAACTCTAGAATGTAACAAGAAAGACTTTTGAACTCCATTTGGTGCTCATGTTCTATCATGCCCCAATTTTCCTAGAAAACTCAAAATAAGCCCCAAACCTGTTAAAAGTCTTGGAGGGTGAGTGTATTTTCTTTTTAGATAAAAGAGAATAAAACACTTTATTTGGTTTTGAAAATAAAAATGGGGAATACACACTTACACCGCCACTTGCTAATCTCACATTCTATAATATAATCGCATAAATATAATCATCCATCAGAGTGCATCTAAAAAAGATACCAACCTGGTAATAATAAAAGTAAACTTCATGTTTACAAAATACAATATGAGTTACATGCTCCAATACTTATAAGGTATATTACATTTCGTTCTTATTCCAAATATGGTATCTCAACAACGGAATGAAATACACAAGCTCCTCGAACACAAAATATACATTTTGTTTGCATAATCCCACTAATGTAATAAATAAACACATCTCGCTAAGTTACAACATGAATAAGGTTGATACATCAAAAATAAAATACAGAATACATCTGTCCAAAAGGAAATATATACATAAGGATCAATCACCCTCAATGGTATGCACGCTAGCCTCGACACCAATAGTATAAGTGTCTACAAAAGTAGAAAATGATATGTACGAGTTAGTCTCCAAAATAAGATGAAATATGTGATGTTATACAGTGCCTGCAAGTGTAATATCTATACGATGGGAATATAATAAAATGCAATACAATGTCGACACAATCCAAACCCACGAATGTACACATGAACTCACACACACACATACACAAACACTTGCAACCCACGTCTCATTATAAAAGTTGAGACAAATGTGTCACTATTTATAAAAAAAACCATAGGACTACCTCGTAGACCCTATATTATAATCTGTCACCCACATTCCCACTGTTGGCAAGATTATAGTGTATCAATGGTCAGATTTCTCGATTTTCATTGTAGGGCGCTAAACCCTCTCTTTACTTTTGCTTACTGTATGAAAAATCGACACAGTCTCGAAAAGAAATATAAAATGACTCAAACCTACAATGTAATGCAACTCACGCAAAAATATTAATTACTTACTTTAAATACTATTTTTTTAATTCAATAGTTTATTCACTTTGAATTTTCACAAAACCCACTTTTTAACATGTAAATGTCAATGTTTACTATCATGAAATTAATATATCTCGAATATAAATTTCATGTAGTCCCACATAAATATATCAAATCTCACAATCATGAAATAAATACGTCTTAAATATAAATTTCATGTAGTCCCACGTAAATATGCCAAATTTTACCACCATAAAATAAATACGTCTCGAATATAAATTTCATATTATCTCACATAAATATATTAATCCTCACTATCATGAAATAAATATGTTTCTATATAAATTCCATATAAATCCCACACTACATGCCTTTATCTTATTTATATTAATTCTAACTCATAGAAATTTATATAAATATTACTCACAAAAAACCATTTAATTTTATCCTAATTACACAATTAGGAACTCCCCCAAACTCATACATATATTCCTATTTTATAAATTACCCGTACCTCATGGCATGCTACGATGCTTCTCACAAGCTCTCGTCAAAAACTCTCAAATTCACCTCTCTTGGCCTCGAGTTTGATCTATCAAACGATAACGAATCATTATAAGTCTATAGTCAAAAATGGTATATAAATCATAAGGAGTATGATCATCAACTTTATTTCAACATTCGGACCTAGCACAGAAACCTAGGTATGGAGAAAGGAATGAGATAGGAACAAAAACTTACGTCAATACGAAACTTAGGTGCTGGGGAGTCCGAATATGCTACTAGTTTCCAAATTCGAACCCCCGAGCTAGATGATCTACCAAGCCCTAATATTTTTTTCACTCATTTTCTCTCTCATTGATGCTAACTGGAAAATGAGGATTAAAACACACCCACGCGACTTAAGTCTAAAAAAGAAATTTTGGGTCCTTCTATGACTACCGTTCGAACTGCATCTGGGTACCGTTCGAACGGCATGGACTTACCGTTTGAACGGCAAACCCAGATTTCATATCCTCACTGAAAATGCAGAATTTCCAAGGCTCTCCCACGACCATTTTAACTACGACTCTCGCGCTAAGGTCCCACACCAATTTACACATTCTCACACTCGTCAACATACTCAATTCCAATACTTGCCCAAACCCACATCGACTTACAATTCTTACAAACTCACAAGTCTCACAAATCTCACGCTCACATTCACTCACACAATTTCTCACGTATCACAATAGCAATACTTACAATTTACTCACCAATGTCACTCACAATACAACTCGCCAATATGCATTTATACTCTAATGCAATATACATATATCTGCACATATAACTCACAAGAACTCGCAACTCACTAATGGGTATCTAAATACTAGTTCAATACTTAGCATATTTAATGGAACTAATCCGATATGTCATACGTCTCCACAATAACCACAATGTCTCACTATGATCTCGCTATGAATGCACTAATAATATTATAATGGAATATATAACATTATTAAATGCTAAAAATTTGCCCAGAGTTTTCAGGACTTTACAAAAAAAACTTATCCAAATGCATTGCAAACTTTCAACAACATGGTTTCACTCTAATATATAAATTATAATATTATCATTGCAAAAGCATGCCAAGACAATGTTACAAATTTTAAAAATAATGCACGTTGAATTGTAAACAACATAAATATAACTATTCCCGTTAAACAAAAAATTCTAATAGAATTTTTATTAAAATATCTATTATTATTAAATAGAAAAAGTACATGGAATTTAATACCAACTCAAGAAAAGTAGAATAAATATATAGTTTGTTGCCACATGTATATTTTTAAGTAATGAAATTCAAAAATTTATAAAAATAAAAGGACACATACACTGCGTATAAAACAATAGCTAATAAAAACTAACAAAATATACAATGTACATTAAAAAAGCATTTACTAATTCAATAAAGTAAAGCTAAAGAAAATAACAAAAATATATACTATATGTTAGACTGTCAATTGTTCAATATTTTCATAAAAACTATTGACATAAAACATGAAAAGAAAATAGTTCATGTTCATAGAGAGTGAAAGGTTTAGCTTCAGTATTCGTTACGTGTGTAATTGTCTATTAAAATAAAAAAAAAATAACTATAATGTCATAAATGTAAGGAAGAAAATTTGAAAAATATCCGTGCGATGCACGGGTTATATATATATCATATATAATAAATTAAAAAAGGAATCTCCGTATAGTTTTACACTAAGTGACATTTAATCTAAATGACACGTGTAATCTTATCAATTATAATAATTAAAAAATTAATTTAATAAAAATTTGGAGGTTACATGCCTCCATGGATTGGAAATTATACATGACTAATAGGATAAAATCAAAATGTGTGTATATTGAAGGCATAATTAATACAATTAAATGCATATATTATTAATTGTAGTATCCAAAACCGAATAAAAGTTATAAAACTATTAATTTTTATTTGCTGATAAATATATACCTCATATACAATAAATTAAAATAAAGCCTTCAAGCCATATTGCATCAAGTGTCATCTCTAATTGTTTGACATTGCACGCACTTAAATAATATACTAAAAATTAAATTTAGTTTAATGAATTTGACAAACGAAATAATTGCACATGATAATACATAAGTTATATTGAATAAAAACTACACACATAATAATCTTTTATTGTAAATAAATAAAAACATATTTTATACAAAATTGAAAAGCCTATGCATTATATGTGAGAATTTGTAGAGTTATAAAAGGGGTATTTATACTACAAAGAAATTAAACAACCCATTCATTGAATATGAGAATTTATAGAATCATAAAATTGTCATTTATACTCCAAAAAAAAAAACTTAACAAAAATGTTAATTTATTATGGCATTACCCTCTCCCATTTTTCTTCCATATAAATATTGTATCTTTCTCATCACATAAACAATATTTTGGGTTCATATAAACTTTATTTTTTTATGCATGAAATATTATGTTTCATGGTGACGTGATATAGGTTTTCCTTTTGTTTTTTGCGTTTTTATAACTTGATTGTTATTTATATAATTTTGCTTGCTAATTTGATGCTTAATTTTGTTAGGTTGTGATAATGACTCATGAGAAATCGACGGTAAATATGATATGATATCAAGTTATAATTTATTTTACGTCACTTGATTTAAATTTTATCTTGTATTGAATAATTATTATGTATCACACCATCGTCATCTTACTAACAATTATTTCTCTTTTATAATTTTTATTTTATGTTTTGTAAATTACAACTAATTAGGAAATTGTTATAGGGCTTACGATGAGAATGATATTTTGCATACTCCAATGGAAAAAGTAAGAAAATTTTCACAATTAATTTTGACAAAAAACTATAATAAAATAATTTTTGGTTGTTCCTACAATTTTGTTGAATGGTAAAATTTAATTTATTTTTACCCAAAAAAATATATTCCTTCTTAATCAATTTTGATATTAATTCAAACTATTTTTCACTTAATAATAATATGAAAAAATATTTTATTTTTTTCATATTATATAAATAGAGCTATGCATAATCCGTGCAAGCAGCGTATATAAATAGGAGTTAGCAATGTGAAGGGTTAGTTTGCGGCAAGATTAAAGGGGAGGGAAGGTAAAGTGGGCTAGTGAAGAGGTTTATGGGTCCATGCATGAAACTTGACTCGAACAGCCAACCAAAATTTCCACACATGATAGCTTAAAATTCAACATTTAAGCTAACTAACAAATAGAAAAATACGTTTTAAGTACTTGAATACAATTCCAACAATCAATGAAAAATAGCAAAACATATGGCACCTTCACATCAATTTTTGTAGACAGAAGAAGGGACTAATCTGCCAACTGTATTTCCGATAAAGTTAAGGCTTTCAAAACTAGGAAACAGTTTATACAAAACCAAATGCATTCCTATATCCTTTGATACGAATATGTGTTATCCTTTTATCGTTGTCTACCATCTTTCACCATCTTTTATTTTCTATCCGGTAAAATAGAGCATTTAAACGAGGTTAGGAATTATCACTGGTACTAGCATGCAGAGAGAAAGAGAGAGAGCTCCATCCCAATGTGGCCCAATCCAGCCAACTCAGTTTCAATCGAGAGTGGCTTGGATTGGGCAAGATCCCCCGCGCCCCTCTTCCTCTCAACTCAACCCCCCACCCCGCCCTTCCGCCTCCTCCAGACATATATGGCCGGCGAAGACCCGATCCAGCTAACCTGGACCCGAGTTTGGTCGGGCTAGTGCCGATCCAACTTGGTCAAGCTTGATTTGGTCTACCCTTAGCCGCCGCAGAATAGCAACCTTATATGTCGCCAGTAGGTCGGCTTTGCACTACCGCCTCATCAATATTTGTGGATCCCCCAGTGTCGTCGGCAATAGATAAAGAGGGTGGGGTGTGGGACCCAAACCCCTTTCCCTCTTTCTCGAAGTTTTGACTGGTGAATTTTGTTATCAACACGTCGCTCCATTCCAATTGGTATTCTCCTTTTGTAATCATGCGATATTGAGATGTTTTAGCATATTTGGTAAATTTTCCTTCGTTTTATTGGTCGGCGTAGATAGTTTAGTATTTATATTCATTGTCATTTTACGTTATTACTCGATTAGGAGTTTCATGAACCTAATAATTAAGAAACATTTTTTTTGTATGAGGCTTCAAGTTTTCTTTTTATCAAGGCCATGGTAGTAAAACTTGGTGGACAACTCTGGCTATGAACAAGGGTTTGAATATCGAATAGTAAATATTGGATAGGACAAACTATCAAAAAGAGTTTTAAAATAATTGAGTGGATGCAAATATTTTTATCTAGAAATATAGTTTGCATTTAAGCTTTATTTAGGGTACAATTTGGTTAGTTGGGCCTGCAAGGTACTTTTGTTTATTTCTAGCCTATTATATATTCTTAGATATTTATTTATTTATTTATAAAGCTATTTTGTGTTTTGTAGTTTATTTCTATTCTAGTTTTCGGTATTCATTGCCTATGTAATTCGTGCTAGTCTAGTTGCGTTGTAATTCTTTCTGGAACATTGTAGTATTGACTTAACGAATACCTCCTCGTACTTGATTATAATTTTTTTTAAGTTAATAATATTGAAACTTAAAAAAAAAAAAAAGGTTAGGAATTATCAATAGCCTGAGAACCAGGAACTGAAAACAGAAACACGGAGATAGAAAACAAATAACAGATTTTTAGCCTCATAAAATTTTTGCACGAAGCTACATTAACCTCCACTAAGAAAGGTCGATTTCTGCGAAAATTAGTTACAAAATCAGTACTGTGCTTACCTAATTCTCGAAAGAAAATTCTAGTGGCATGTTACATAGCACCCTCATTGTAATGCTGGTCACATCCAACAACTGCAAATATTCATCTGCTCCATCAACAAGACACTGCCATAACCATAAAAGCAAGAGAATTACAGTTTTACACTTCTCAAAGATATAGAACACCATATGAAGTGATGACCATAACACAGGATTTAAAGGAATAAGAAAATCGGTACTCGGGCAAAAATACCATGGAGTTAAATTTCATATCAGGACTTCTAAAGAAAGCTTTTCTTCTAGAGTAGTCTGCTGATTTAGAGACACAGTTAAGTAAAGACCACCTTGTTTCATGGATATGCATTTAGAGTCTCAAATTTATGCAGAGATGCAACCACATTCCAATCATCCTCTAGGGTCTGTAGATAGGATCCCAGTAATGCTAGAGATGCAACCACATTCCAATAATCCTCTTCTGATTTTAGAAACATATGAACCTAAAGCTTAGCAGTATGCAAAAACCTACGGATTAAATTAATAGGTTCCACTAACCTTGTCCACTTCGCCCAATTTCTTGCATATTTTTGCTTTTTGTTCATCTGATATATCATCAGCTTCAACAACAACGTCAAACAACTGCAAATAAAAACCAATCAGCCAAAAAGGGAAACAACAAATTAGGGTAGGTTGTCATAGGCTACTTTACCTGAGAAAGCAACTGAGAAACAGGATAGCCTTCTGCTATTACATCATTGACTTCCTTGTTTGCCAAGTCAAAATTACCACTTCTGCAAGCAGAAAAGACGGCCTGGATCACCTCTGGTGGGACGACCTGAAAAAATAAGTCTTAACCATCAATTCATAATCAGTAAGCAGGCCTGTAAATCTTAGCGGTTTAAATAGCTGCTCCTACAAATAAAGCAGTAATCGATTCGTTTAGCTTATTTATGAAGTGAACAGCCGATTGTTTTTTTGTGAAAATGCAAATCCAAGACATGGCCAATTTCATTTTCATTATAGATATTTAATCGGGTTACTTCAACCATACAACAACATAACTAACTTTCCCCAATCAATTACTATCAGTTTTATAATATTCTTTTGCAGGGACCAAAGCACAGAGATCTTGACCATGTAAACAATTCAAGATTATCCATTATGCTCTTATCCAAACTAAAACAAGCCAATAGAGGTTTCCTCATATCCCCACCCACTCTCCCCTATTTTCTTTCCTCTTAAAAACTACCCATGAACAAAGTTGGGAATGGCATTATGTAACGTATGGGGATTACCCTTTTTATTTTTCTTCTCCTTTTCCCCATCAATACACTATATGAAAGTATATTACCCCACAAATATTTACAGTTGAAAGAGTATGCTAAAACTTTTTAACTTAGCCAATAGATGGTCAAAAGTTTTTAATAGGGAAAGCAAAATTGCATTACACAATATCATCAACAAAAACCTAATTATCAAACAACCAATAGAATATACAAAAGAAATTGTGACTAAAGATGGAATGTGTCATTAACATCATTATCATGGTCCATATCGGCCGGAAAATGAAACCAATTGCTGTAGAAGTTAGTGTCAGATAAATGGGAAGGGTAATCACTAGAATATTCTTGCAGTACAGGAATGTCGTTAACTATCTTCTCCCATTCTTCCTCTCCTCTCCTTTTAAAAAGAGAGAATTTTTTGATAAGCTCTTTTAGTTGGAAACTATAGTAGCAGGTATAGCTAGACAAAAGGACATAAAAAATGTAATCTAAACTAAGACAAAAAGGAAAAAGCATGGCGCAACCAATTCACTTCAGTAATATCTTATAATACCCTTTCTAAAAACGACGCAGGTTAGAATGTTAAAGAACTCACTAAAATCATATCTTCATTGAAAGTAACTTCATAAATTTAGTCCGACTTACCCCTGAGACACTGATCAAGTCCTTCGAAGTAATAGATGATCCAAATAAACGTGCAGCACTCTGTCACAATTAGATTGTAAAATCTCATTGACACTGATATAAATAGATACAATAATTTACTGCTTATCAAACCTAAAGAAAACCTTCGGCACATGCTTGCATTTTAGTTATCCTCACAACAGGTTAAACTTGGTTTGGCAGATAAGGATTCAAAAGTTCCATTGGAAAAACATAAACAGTACCAATTACAGTTCAGTAGCTACAAACTATTGATTAAAGACGATGTCATATAAAAGAGACTTAAAAAATTACATGATCCTAGTTTGTTCAATAACGCGTCTAGGTTACTGAAGTAACGTTATAACGCACAGGAAGTAGATCTATCTGTGTATAAACAAGTTCATTTAATCAGATAATGTGAAGCAAGAAGGAAAGCTCAAATACGTATAGGAGATACGAAAACCATACATACCTGTAAGTACGTAATAGCTCGACGGAGATCACCTTGTGAGATGGAACTTAAGCTCGAAAGAGCCTACATTAAGGAACGGGAAAAAGGAATATTCAAAGAGAACACAATAGACAGGCCTTCAATGTAAGCCAATACCTGAAAACTAACTCTTATTCATTTTGGGATGCGTAAAAACATAACTCTTACACAAGAGCCATACCTCTGAATCCAGATTGAGGCCCTCCTTGTTACAAATGTGCAATATGCGCCCAGTCATGATTTCTTCTGAAAGTGGTTTGAACCTAAACTTGGCACATCTGGAAGCAAGGGGCTCTATGATCCTGTATACAACATCACCACATAATTATGTTCTCCAAGCTCTTCCTTGTGATCATGTAGATTGTGTAAAAATATTACAAAATATCTTTCTTTAATGGATTAACAATAGGATATGAATTGAAATGGAAACAATAATCAATCATCAACTAGTTTTTATAGTTGAATCAATGTACTAAGATCTTCAGAAATGGCCCAATCCAAGAATTAAGAAACTAGATTGTAAGATCAACAATTGATTTGTCATGATAGACGTGAATTTCCGGTGAATTGGACCTCCAATTTGGTCCCATTTTCTATTCGGTGTACATATCTTGCTTATATTATTCACTAAAGAACAAGATCAGAATTATTAAAAATAATAAAAGTTTATAAATATCATTACAAATAAAAAAAGATATGTACAGTAAGTGTCAGAAAATTCATATTCTAATTTCACACATCCCCCTCTCAACCCTTTCTCTTTTTGCCAGCAAAGTAACTAGGAGAAAAGGAGTGGATAATAGGGCGACTGTCAATGTATGAAATACTGGTTAGCAGGGAAAGGAAACAATTCAAAAGTTATTTAAATGGTACAAATGATCAAGGATTAAGCTTAAGAAGAAGAACCTGCTAATGTAGTTACAAATGAAAAAGAATCTTGTGACTTTGGAGTAAGTTTCCATTGTACGCCGTAAAGCATTCTGTGAATTAGAATGCGAGTCATTGATAGTTATTTTGAAGCATTAGTTTAGTACTATTAAACAATAATCACAATCTTGCCTGAGCATCTTCAGTCATGGAATCCGCTTCATCTAGGATGATTATCTTAAAAGGCGGGCAAGGATATCCCCTAAAACATAAAGAAAAGGAAATTAGATGGATATAAAGAAGAATATATGATAATATGATAAGAAAGAAGAAATAATTTAGTTAAGTTTCATACCCTTGGCGTCCAGAACCAACAGCAACAGCAGCAAAGGTCTTTATTTTTGTTCGAACTACATTGATACCACGATCATCACTTGCATTAAGCTCCAGGACTCTAGACTGATAGAGTTCAGGCCTATAGTATACATCCCGTGATTACAGAAAGAAAAACCACAGTCCATCGCAATATTGTAATGAAAATCCAGTGGGATTAAAGTTTACAATATTTTGACAGAATTTCTGGAGTATTTTCTCCAGAATATTCCAGCCTGATTTAGGAGCATTGACTTTTGGATTTATATCATTCAAAGAGTCATCATTAAGAGAGCCGAAATTAAGAGTTTCAATAATTAATGAGTGGTTAGAATTCTAAAAGTCCTTTTTGTGACCAGATGCTTCTAGGCTTTAGGTAGTGAATGAAGTAAAGAAGTTTTAAGAAAATATATCAAGTGTGTGTTCTCTCTGGTATGCTCCCAGAGATGTTTATTTCTAGGATTAGATTCCGATTTTTCAGATCTGTCCAAGGAGGTGGACTCCTCCTCCCACTCTTCCATCTACTATTTTACCACAACTAATCACCTATACTTTCAGATTATTTTTCAACTCTACTACTGGGCTGCATCAGTTTAGTATCAGAGCAGGAATGTTGAGTGATCTGATGGCAACAAGAAGTGGAAGAGAATATCCGGGGAGGCTCGCAGATTGACATAGGGATTACCTGTTGGAAGAACTCTATAACCTCTCCCATCGAGTTGCAAGCTTAGAAAATTGGAAAGAAACAAGATACGAGAATGCTACTAAAGGAGTAACACAAGTAACCATGGCAATGAGACGCCTCTTAATTTCTCCAAAAGAAGCGATTACCGATGATCTTCAAAATACTTTTCACACCAATGTTCAATGTGGAGATCAAGTCATAAAACTTATTATTGATGGATGTAGTTGTGCAAATGTTGTTTCACAAGCCCTAGTTGATAAACTCAATCTAAAGTCTGGACGACATCCTCAACCCTATGATGTTCCTTGGACAAATGATGCATCCATTCATGTCACTAAGCAATGTTCATCGACCTTTTCACTTGGAGACAGGTACAAAGAGACAATATGGTGCAATGTTATTCCAATAAAGGTAGCTCATATTATATTAGGACAGCCATGTTTGAAAGAAAAGCAGTTCATGATAGTTCTTCAAATACACACATTTATTTATAATGGGAAAGAGATAAGATTGTTGCCAATGAAAGTAAAGCCTCTTATTGAGCCTTTGATGAAAGAGAAAACAAAAGTTGAGGAGCAATTTAAAGAAGACAGCAAGGAGAATATGGCAACTTCAGAACAAGAAATTGTTCAATCCAAGGGACTTCATCAGTTGCAGCCATGCACGCTTGATCATGTCCCTGGATCATCATGAAGCGCTGAAGAAGGAAGTGGAAAAACAAGACGGTCTCCATTTAAAGCAGGCCTCACAAAATACCCAAGGAGAAAATCTACTAAACTTGAAGCCACGGGATTTCATAATGGATGAAGTTGATTTCTTGGGATTTATGGCTCCATTTAAAGGAATCAAAAGCTAATCTGAAGGAGGTGTTGAGGTATGAAGCAGCAAAAGGGAACTATGAGGAGGAATCCTATTTTATTGAATTGAACAAGGGTTGTCAGACAAACCTTTAAATCCAACACCCTACTTTAAGCCTGAAATTCGAATATCTTTTATATCAAAACTTGCCATGTTTGCCCAACACCTCAATTCAAGACTTTCTTGTCAAATGGAAAGCAGAACCAAATGCAGAAAGAACATTGGATACAACCTTGGATTTTCTGCCCGACAATCCAAAATAATTCAACAAGTATCAAGCTTTCAACTCGTCAGAGATGAGTTCTGTCCAACCTGGAGGGAATTGATGGGATTAGTGCGTTCCCAGAATATTCTAGCCTTGGCCAGCTATTATTGCAGAAATCTGGAGTAAAACTTCCAGGACATTTACGCCTATTTGTGCAGTTTCTAGAGTATTCCAGCCTTGATTCAAGAGTATTGAGTCTTGGGTTCTATGTCATTAAATGAGTCATAACTAATTGAATCTAGGATTGAGTTCTAAGGGTATTTATTGAGTCATTTACAGTTCCAAGAGTCTGTTTAGTGTCCAGATTATTCTAGGTCTTTAAGCTCTATAAATATGGTCATTGTATGCATTTTGGAGGAAGAGTGATTTAGTAATAAAGTTTCAATTTTATTCTTTGGGCTATTCCCAGAAAATCTTAAGGAAACCCTTCAGTCTTAGGATTAAAATCTGAACTTCAGATTTGTCCAATGAGGTGGACTCCTTCCACACTTCCATTCACTATTTTCCATTCTTTATCATACATCTTTCCATATTATTCTCTTTTATTTTCCTGGGCTGCATCAAAATCATATAGTATATGTTTCAAGAACCGGCAAGATATTTAAAGGAGACCTACATATCTACAACATAATGTATCCAACTTTGGGCAGTAATTACAAGGCAAAGATGTCCTACAAATCAAGGAAGCCTCAGAACAGGCCAAATAAGTAGTCAAGATTACAATAATAGATCGTGATAATAATATTCACCAAGCCATCCTGCAGAGAAATTGATTATGAGGAAAAGCGTATACCCAAGTGTCACAAAGAAAACAATGAAACAATAATGTAATACCACTTAAAAATATATGATTTTACAGTTACTGACATGATTCCCAAGACAATGGTTTCAATCTACCAAAGACAGTAAAGCAGGCAAAGAGGGTTTAATCCATAATCACAGCATCTCTCCCACCACCATAGAACCACAACCTAGGTCCCTTGCTCCCATCAATGGTGGGTTCCCTATCTGATTACCCGAAAGGCTATCCTAATAAAAGAAGAAACTTTAGAGGAAAGACTAAGAAGTCTGTAACTCGTCTCAAATATGGAGGTGAATTGGTCCTCACCAAACTGCAATGCCGAAATAATGCTTATAAGCCTACCTCAGTCTATCAACAAAAAAATACTGTCTCATGCAACCATACGCATCAGCCACAATTTTTATGCGTACCAAAAAGAAATCTTTTTAATCATAAAACAGGTGAAGTGAGATAGGTTCCCGAATTACACCCATCTGCAGAATCTGCAACATCCACTTTGCAGTTCAGTTAAAAAACATAAAAAATTAATAGTTTGTAATTTCATTGTCAGCACATGCTATTTTTTGACTAATCCATTAAAGTTCTAACATACAACTTCCACCTTTCTTTCTCAACAAAAATTTCTATGAACAAGTCAGCACAAACACCATTCACTTCTCTTAATATTGAAACTCATGCAATTTGACGAAAATGCAGTCTACAGCAGAACACCAAGACTAGTTCTTGTCAAGATTCCTATAGCCAACAGCATTTTTAACAATAGGTGTATAAAACCATGCCATTATAATAAAAAAATCCATACAGTACAGTGGAGAGTACCCGAAAAGCTGGTGGGCAATGGCGAGGGCTGTCGTGGTCTTGCCTGTCCCTGGTGGACCATAGAACAGCATATGGGGGCACTGCGTAGTAACAGAAGACAAAAAAAAATGGCAGCACATTACCAATCAGGTGAAATTATTACAAATAGTGACAGCCTAGATCAATTTTTGCACACCCAGTGAATAAACCAGATACTCAAAATCACCCTTCGGAACATGATTTACTAAACTTGCATGACTGAAGAGTTCATCTTTAATAGATTACTCAATATAATTTACCAAACTAACCTTAGTATAAAGCAAGGAAATTCAACAAAAACATTTCAAAATGTAATTTATTGAAAAATGATACAGGCACAGACAATAACGTATTGAAACTGTATAAACACTACATGATTAGATTTTGTGCGCGGATATTATTTTTAAGGAAACAATCAATGCAAAGGATGCAACCACATAGATATTTGCTATGATTTTCTGTATGTGTAACATTACTCTAATTTATGTTGTGACACATATTCTTCCCCAATCAATTTTAATCTAAATCTTACTAAAACTTGTATAACCAAAAGTGTATATCTTTCATGGATTACTCGATATATAATTTACCAAACTAACCTGAATATAACTTGAGAAGATAATTACCCAAAAACTTTCCAAACTATAATTTACTGTAAAACAATTCAGACACCGACTGTCATACAAGCAAACTGTACAAACATCTATCCGTTTAATTGCGTTTCATCCTATTCTAAGGAAGAAATCAGCATAAAGGATGCATCCACATAGGTGTTTGTACAACTTCCGTTCATTATTTCTTATACATGTCATTATTCTAATTGTTTTATGAATCATATTATTTCCCAATCAACTTAGACCTAACTTTGTGTTTCCCACTAACATTCATGGAATTATTGCAAAATCAATTAAAATCATACAAATTGAACCTATAATATGGCAATTAAAAATTAGGGTTTAGGACCGAAGAACAGTAAAATAATAGAAAAACATGGGATTAAATGTCAAAGGAATAGCAATCGAATACGTTAGCGGTCTCGAGGGTGTTGGTGAGGACTCTAACGACCTCATCCTGGTGAGCCACGTCCTTCACCTGCTTCGGTCGACTGTTACCAAAATCAGCAAAGAATATCAATTTCAAAAACAACAAAAAATGAACAGGGAATGATGTAATTGTAGAGAGAAAGTTGGAGAGAGTAGTGAGGAAGATGAGTTACTATTTCTCGACCCAAGGCTGAGAGCTGTGGATCACTGGCGCCATCTCTCTCTCTCTCTCTCTCTCTCTCTCTCGCAGTGCTGTTTCCCGCTTTTAGCCAGAGCTGAAAGAAGGGTTTTCACTGGTGATACGGTGTTCAATTTGTCAGGGGACCTCGCTTAATTCATTTAATATGAAAATATAGTAATTATCTTTCTACAATATAGTAATTTTTTTCTTACAATATAGTAATTATATTGTATTTAATTTTTTTTTTAAAATTAACATTTTTTATCCACATTACTGTTTATAAAACAATTGTAATATATTAAATGCA
>MKEJ01058436.1:0-12117 GCA_001753735.1 Embelia ribes
AAGATCCGTGTCCTAGAAGTGTCCAATCCGTGTCCGTGCCGTGTCCATGCCGTGTCCGTCCCGTATCCCTACCGCATCCCTACCGCATCCCATATGAAATTAATTAAAAAAAAATATAGGACACTCCAAATGGCGTGTCCGAGACGCATCTAGCCGCATCTGAGACGCATCTGAGTCCCCGGAGAATCCGATGCGGATACGACACCCGATTTGGAGTGTCCGTGCTTCCTAGCGTACAATTCATCAAGAAGTTACCTCCAATTCCCTACACCAATATCAAAAAGGCTATAATTTCAAATAGTGAAGAAAAAGCAAAGAATTTTAGGAGATTATGCAATTTTACTAAGAAAAAATCAGCGCCTTGCGTTAATCGGGCATGCGCCAATGGGTCTTGGCGCCTTAAGGGTGCCTTGAGCTTTTTAACAACATTGATCCACGCAAAAGCTCTCCTTTTTCACTCTGATTCAACATCGGAAGCTCAATCAAAAAGCCAAGCTCAATACAAAGTTTCAAGTGTAAGGTCTCAAGCCCTATATATTTTGTTTTTACCAGAGCTAGAGACAGTAAAACCCAGCTCATAATGACCTCGTACATAGCTACACATTCTATCAACTAAACACCGCTTTACCAAATTCATCCCATCACCAATTTGACGGGTAAAACACATATCAATCTCCATCCATTCATAAAACATGTATTAAATAAAAGTACTAACAAACCCTGAAAAAAGATTCTCTTAAAATAATTAGTTATTTCAACTTCCGAACCACACTCATAACATGCAAAACAGAAGAGTGCAAAAGCACTTATCCATCCAATTTAATCCAGCAAACCATAAAAAAAGATAAGGGCAGTCCCACCAGCGCTCCAAATGGCCCCATATCCTAAATTTTTGCGATTAAAAGGTAAACCTCCCAGCACATATCCAAACACTATCCAATCCCTTAAAAAATAGGTTTTTTTTCTACTGTGATTTCCTTGAACTAGGGGACCATTGTTCATCCCCAGTTTTATTATTATATTTTTAAGTTCAGGGGGTCCTGATGTGTGAAATCTTCATATCCAAACTCTATTTAGAAATTGATACATATGGATTAAAATTGAAGGGTCGAAAATAGTTAAGCATGCCCTAACCATAAAAAAGTGTCCCAATTCGCAACTTACCACATGCTTCCAACGGATTTGAGAGTGTAGGGACCAGTCTCAAGAACCCGCCCAAAATGGCTATAGACCTTATTCCTCCCCTTCCCACTCTGATCCACCATTGAAAGCTCGAACAAAGCCCGAACATCCATCGCCTCGCACGCAAGCGATATAAACAGCGATACATACGCACAATTATCCTCCAAACACTTCCCATCCGGAAAAAAGTAAATTGCCCACGTGTACCCACCCACAGTGAAGGTATCTGAAGATATGTACTTGCCTATGCCCATCCCTTTAGAGAGAGAGTACCCTTTGATGGTGAACTCGTGAGATCCATTTAATGTTTTGGTGACAGAGGTGGAGGTGGTGGAGGAGGGGAGAGAGGGGAGTTTGGCGGGAAAATCGATTGTACCCATTGGAGATTGGGGGTAGAATTGAAGTGGGTTGGGATTTGATTAGTAGGCTTTTGATTGATTGGGAAGAAATTGGGGGATTTGGGAAATGAAAGATTGGGATTTTAGAGTTAGGGTTTTGGTTGGGACTGGGGGAATATGATTTGTGGGTTCGCTTTTGAGAGAGAGAGAGAGTTCATAGGAACGCAACCTAAATTTAATCATTTATTATATTATTAATTAATCTAGTCATTAACCGCGTTATTTAACATAATGAACAATGGTACCATTTTTAGCAATTTAAGTACTGCATATTTAGGGATAATTATCCCCACATATTCAACCAAATTTATATTTGGTACCCTCAGTATCAATTGCAATACCAATAATTTCCAAACTTTTGAATTTATAACATTGTTGGTCCCTATTGTCCGCGAAAGGTAATGTAAATGACGAAAAACATATCAAATGATCCAAGGGTGGTCGCGAGTCTAATTTTTAATGAGTAGCTCAAGTCAAGCTCGACTTTTTTCATTCCCAGTCGAGTTGAGCTCGAGTTCAGATTTAGATTTAAACTCGAGTCGAATCTCAAGTTCGAATATGAATGATACTTTGCTCGACTCGACTCGACTCGTTACGATCTCCAATTGATCATTTTATAATAATTTATATTCTCCTCTTTTGGAAGCATATTAAGTTTGTTAATAATGAATTCTTGTTTGACATTTTGACAATTAAGAAGTCGAGCTTGACGTTTTTGACTATATCCTTGTTTTTCTTTTAACAAAATAGCCATATTTGCATTAATATAAGTGTACATAATTACATTGTCGAATGGCAGATACTTTTCTAGTAATTTTACTTCTAGACTTGTCATGCCATAAAATATCAAACAAAAAATTAGGCGCGAAAAAGTAAAATACACTATTTATGGTCAGGGAAGGTTAAGACGGCGCCTCACATATCATATGGATAGCAAGAGAGCACTTATGCCCCGACGGTGAAACAGCCGAAACATCAACTAACCCTATTAGCTTCTTTGGACTAGGCAAGATGTCATATTCGGTCCATAGTAGTTTTCATTCTCGCCTTACAGAAGTAAATACATGGTTTTCATGATTCCTTTACCAAATTAGTGCGCAGAAGTAAAGTACCTGTGCTTGTAGACGTAAGAAATAGCTCTCAAGTAACTTTTGAGCTTAAGCTCGAAAAGCATGAACCATTCATGATCCCTTCACCGAAGCCCCTCCTGCTTGTATACGAAACTAATAAGCAACTTGTTTGCGGCTCTGAGATCCGTTAATTGTTTAGCAATTCTGAATTCTTAGTAGTCGATATAAGATAATTGTTGAGCAGTGGCAATTCTCAAGTACTTGTTTTTAAGTTTTTCTTTGTAAAATTGCTTCCGGCTTAGGGTTCATTTGGTTGGAGCTTTTAAATATAAGTCTGCTCACTTCGTCTAAGAAAAAAACTAGACAGTATCTAAACAACCAAACACTATTTAGTTTTTAAGGAAATAAATTAATAAGCTAAAGTTTATAAGCTGCAATCTAACAAGCTCTTGCAAATAAAAAATTATAATGCGAGGAAAATTATAAGTGTACAATTACTCATTCACATATCAACCGTTTGGCTGTTGCATTGCCAGCTTGATGGTAAACATTGGTTCGAACTCTAAAGATTAGTTTCATTTCTCCTTCTAACAAAATATTCTGAAAATTGAACCAGATTAATTTGAACGGCTCTTATTTTCGGGACATTATTCTGTCTTCCATAGAATTCTAAGTAAAAAGCAGCTGAAGACAAAAGCAAATATATAACCACACAATTATCCATATAATCTGTACATTCTTCACAAACAAAGCAGAACAATATGAAACACATCAATTTTCTATATTTGCCATTTCTTGTTAACTTCTACACTTCCACTATTCTTCTACTCTAAATATAGCCCCACAAAATGTGGAAATAATCACTTCCCACACAATGTACACAAGTACAACAAATTTAACTCTGTTAAACCCAATCCTTTGAATCAACTAATTCACAACCCTACAACTCCACAACTTGATGGTAGTACATGGTTGAAATCAATCTTAACGATTGTTCCGAAAGAAACTAAGATCCCAACGCTTCATCAAACCGTCAAGGACATTGCTGGTAGGGGTTCTTTCCACCGTTACGGTGGCTTTCGTAGAATCACCCAAGTCCACGCTCTTAGAGCTTTTCATGGTAGTAGAAGTATCACCAGGTGTGGAAGTTCCTGTACAATCCAATTCTACTATGGATGTGGTATTACTATTTGGTGAAGCACCTGCAGATGAAGCGCTCGTATCTAAAGATGGGAGTTGAGAAGCTGATTCTGTTTTTGTGGTCGAACAGTTATCTGCAGCGAAAGGGCCATTGGAATTCTTGGTAGTTATTCCATTTTGCGAAGGCTCGTCCTGATTTGGTAGCTGTTCCTCAACACCAGGATTTTTGAGATGCAAGTCTTTCAATGATTCTATCATTGCTTCCATTAGCATCTATAAATGTTTTAGCAAATCAAGACCAAAAAGCAAGAGTTCAGCACACGGCCAAGAACCAACAACTAGTAGGGATAGTTCAAAAACTGCTTTTATTTCAGAAACCGAAATGGCTGCACAAAACAAATGTATGGAACTGGACCAAAACAGACCAATAAATTTCCTGAAAACACTCCACTTTCAAATCTATTGGAAGTGCTTCCCTTGAAATATAAAAAAAAAATCATTTCCACATGAAAAAAGTTATTTAAAAGTTCCATCATTGGTACCAAAAAGGCAAAGACCACAACCAAAATAAAAATGAACAGTTTTGAGAACATCTCGAGGAGGAAAACCCTAAATTATTTTTAGTCTTGAAGCTAGTGAAAAAGAATAAAAAAAGGAGGAAAACAGGAAACACAGGTAAGCAGTAAACATAATTAATTTTAAGGTTTATCCACTAGTTGGGTAATAAGCTCACCCTCTCTTCTTCTTCTACACTGGAAGGGAAATCGGCCAAACTATCAAACGAGTACTCGACATACTCATCTTCATCTATGGAGGGCGAGGTGAAGGAACCATAAGAATGACCATTGGAGAGTTCTAGGCTGATCATATTAGAAATTGATGGCGACGGCTTAGTACCAGAACCACCGTCCACCTGCAACAAATAGATTTTGATGTCAAATAATTGGGAAGAGAACAGAAAAGGGGACAATTTTGAGGGGGGAGGGGTTCTCAATTGGTAATTCAGGGAGTTTGTTTTGAGAGCTCATAAACTTGACAAAATACAAATGGAAATGAATCCGATGTTTATTTAGTAGTCTCAGTCCCAGTCCAAAGAAAGACTAAAGGCTCACGTGAAATAAATCCAAAAAGATGGACGATACCACTGAGATCCTATCTTGTGGTTGAAATGATGGATAAATTTTCCAAAAAGCAAATTAACTTGTCATTGGACATAACTCCAGTAGTTTGAACAAAAACAGGGTATTGAATAGCTATAGGATCAAAAAATAAAATAAAAAAATACCTGTGTATCTGATTGCTTATCATTGGATGTGATATCAGAAGGAACCTGAACAGTTATAAAGAGAATTTAAAATCAATACAACTACTGCTTCAGCTCTTTCTCTATGCATGGTTTCTTTAATTTATATTACTGGGGGAGGTGTGAGAAATAGTTTAAAATTACAGCAACTATATGTTTCCAGCTACTCCGTATCAATTTTTAACCTGGAGGCATTGAAGTACCACTAATAATGCATAGAACATTGGGACGCAACTCCAATATATAAAATTATAAACCAACTACAAGCATCCAGCGAAACATGATAAGAAGCTCGGTAAAGCATTAATACCACATCTTGACTTCTCCCGATGGCAGGGAAGTGAAGTCAACGTAAGTGCTTCCTGTTGGTGACATTATTATACTGGAGAAGTGTTCTCTAAACTTAGCATCACAACCTTTTGTAACCAAGTAACTAACGAAATAAAAAAAGACCATGATGAAGCACTAACATGAGTCCTTGCTAATCGTGACATCATGTTGGAGAAGTACTCATCCAACTTTAGCATTATCGCAAGCATTTTTTAACCAAGTACTGTTTCAAATATTAGAAAAACCAAGAAGAAGCACTAACATCTGTCCGACTCATGGGTCTCTTGGAACGAAGTTGGGTAATGGCTTCTTCAGTACTGCTAGCTGCTGGATCTGCAATAATGACCAGTTGATGTTTAGATAACTTTCATGATGATTTTCTTTTACTTTTTATTTTCTCAAAATCGTGTGTGTATAAAGTAGTACCTGCGGGTGCAGTCGACAAATCATTATTTGCATAAGCTACTTGATGCAAGGACGTCCAACTCTCCTGCTGGTGGAAGACATGGGTATAGATTATGGGTCACAATATTACATTCTTGAAACTGACCTTTTCTTGTACAATTTAAACCTAAAAACATGATACAAGTTTTAACCTACCCTGTCAAAATAATCGGGGGTTGGACCAAAAAAGGTCCCTTCCACGTCATCATCTGGAGGTTGCAAAACATTGTGGAAAAAAATATTTATGGAGTCAAAATAAAACTGAGGGCGTGGTGAGTTGTGATCTCCCTCGAACTTAATAATATTCTTGTCTCCCTACAAAAGTACAGTTTAAAAACAAATGAGAACAGCCTGATATCATCAAATACCATAGAAGAGAGAGACACAAGCAGGTGACATCGTAAAAAATAAGTGCACAAATGTAAAACCTACTGCAAAAAACTAGACATTTTTTGTGGATTTACAACTAACTTTGGGAAGTAATTACCACATAGGCATCAAATAAACGATCAGAATGGTGAGGTTGTATAAAATCATCTTCAACAGCATGCCCCAGTAAAACCGGAACAAAGCTGGACTTCGCAACCTATAAATAACATAAATTAATGTCAATCAGTCTGACAGATTTGAAAATAGAGTAGGCAACAGACAAGAAAAACAAACAACTACTAATCTACTACCATAATGGCCTAAACATGAAAGGAAATTACATCCTCTTCAATGCATGTATCTTCCATTAGTAATAGTGTTGACAAACTTCTTTTGACAGTTGCAAATGCACATGATATTTAACAAGAGAAAAATAATAGGAAAAAAAGTTATGTTTTTCACGTCCCTGTAGGCTGCATCTATAAGCCGCAAGGAATCATATATTGGACATCTAAATTAGAATCATAATCAGATAATGATAGAGATGGCAAAAAGGGCTGCAGAACAAAATCACAGACCTTAATGGTGTTCAAATCCATTATGTCAAATTTTGCCTTCTTCTGGATAGCCCTTCGCATATATTGGATTGCAAACTTCACCTAAAACAGAAAATATAATAAGAATCTAACTAGCCAGAGTTGGCCCATGACTCACTGGGTGAGAAACGTCGTTCTTGGATTTTGCCTACTAAGCTAACCCAAGTGGGTTATCACTTTGTCAGCGCCACAGAAAGAAAAGGGGAGGTAAAGAAAGAGAGAAAAGCTTCAATTCAGCTTACAGTGAACTTGGGAAGACGAATTTTGTAAGTATCTACCAGTTCCATCATCAAATCAACTAGATCCGAGAAGGGGCTGTCAAGAACCATCCCAGCAATTGATGGATCTTCAGCTCCATACATCAAGCTGCAAGAAACCAATTTTCTATTATGATTGGTAGATTCACCAGACACTGGATTTTTGTAATATGATCGAAACATTTAAGAAAAAGAGGTTTAATTGAAACAACTGTGGCACAAATAAAGCACAAAGAACATAAGCATGCACATTGCCTAATTATCAGAAAAGGAATCTAGAAAGCTGTTCATTTTTAGCCTTCATGTGTAAAACCCATATAATGCGATAACCATGGGAAATTGAATAAAGATGATGATTTAGGCAGATTAGGAGATAAAAATGAAAATGAGATAAAATAATTACGAAAATGAGATAGATTCAGATTTTAGCAGATTCGGAGAGAAACTGTCTAGCCTGAAGTATGGTGATCTTCTTTAACATTAAATAAATATAAAGCAAGGACAAGGGGAAGAAACCTAGTCACAGCACCCATAGAGCGGCCCCATAAACCAATCATCGAAATATTTCCATCTGCCCGCAAGAATTCAACTACAGCTTTGAGATCATCCTTCTGGATATAGAAATTTAGAAGAAAAAGGGTGCTTGTCAGGGAGCAAGAAATGATAGATGAAAATTATTGTGGCAAAGAAATGCTGACTACTATAACCTCATGAATGCTAAGTCAAATCGTACCTACCATGGCTTAGATTATTAAGATAAAATGACTCAAAGACTTCAAAATGTGACAAAATAAAAATAATCCGAAACTCACCTCATTCCACCCAAGGGTAACATGCTCTCCTCCAGAAAGTCCGGAGCCCGAAAAATCAAGAGTAAAGACAGTAATATTAGAAGGCAACAAAATAATAGCTGCTTCACTTGCATCTGCCCTGCACCCGCTGGTAAAAACAATGGAGACAAGTTGTTGGTTAAAAGAAACTAATAACGTCAAATATGTGAAAGATATACTTGGTATCTACCCATCAAAATATAGCATATTCCCAAAGCCATAGTACAACCGCACAGCCTCAGCATCTTTTCAATAACAGTTGTGTTTAAAACTACACTTACAAATAAACTTGACAATTCATCACACCGATTTACCATTAAAGAAGAAAAAACAACAGATACTAAGAAGCAAGTGCCACGATAAAGTGAATAAGAGAATATATCAATCAAACTCATTAATATATAGCAACATTCACCATGTTCATTAAACTCCACAATAAGTACAAGAATGAGACATCTTCATTACCAACCAAAGACCTGAATTGAATTAATCTGGTCAGACCTTACTGTACAATGAAATGACATGTTCCTAACATGACTAGATTGGGAAGCAAAAACTAGAGATTCCAATAGCAAAAAGACCATACATGTCTGCTCACCTGTTTCCATGGCAGTAAATTACACATGGCAATGCCTTTCCTTCTGGGTGGACAATAGGCATATAATGAGTACATTGGAGAGTGTCTCCTCGACTGTTTTTCACCTGGGGATGTGGAAAAGGTAACGAATTCAAGAATCTAAAGATAGAAGAATAAATGAGATTAAAGGCAAAAAGTGAGCACCAAAGATATTGAGAACGCAACCACCCACACCTATGCTAGAAATAATACCTTGTCTTAGCCTTCTTTTAACATACTATGAGCCTTATCTGAGCTAGAGATGAAAAAGAGACGGCCTTTCCTTACCTAAAAGCCTACAAGACTATAGCAGCTTAGCCTTATCCAATCTCATGTGGAAAATATATTTTTGGGTGATTCCAATGGAATATGAACATGGAGTACGTATGGAATATGTGTGGGAAATCTCTGTAAAATTGTATCACATTAGGTCTTCATTTTGAACAAAACAAAATATGAAATCGGTAGCGTTGGGCTGTGAATAGTCCCCCAGAAGTGTGACAAACCCACTGGATTTTAAAGCAGACTCCAAAACAAAACAAGGTTTGCTTCAAAACATGCTCACTTCATAGACTACCCTACACCACTTGGATGGAATCCACTCCATAAAGCAAACAGCTATTGCAAATCCCACTGACTTTTGTCTTTTATAGTCTCCATACAGTAAAGAAACATAAGGATGAACAAAAGGAGACCCACTCAGTCAATTGATAATGACTCATTTCAACTTCAACCAATATTATCGCTTTGACAAATGCACATTCAAAGAAGTAAATATTCAAATATGATCATTGTATAATCTCTTTATCTCTTATCTCACCCTGGTGCGCAAGAGTTTAGAATTTAAGGTGTTACATCAATTATACCTCAAACATACCATGATAATACCAAAAGCAGAAATAAGCATTGGTACAAAACAGCCAGTGATTCATGTAGAAACTTCTTGCTTAGACATGAGATACCGTGCAGTTCATCAAAGAACCAAACATATGTATTCGTTAATAAATTATTTCTTAAATGTGTAACTCATGCACATTGCTAACAATGTGCATTGTACATTTCTTTACTCGTTTCTGCAATCCTCAACAAGTGCCTCCTCAAAATACAATATGCAGAGCTGGAGCGGAAAATTAAAAATGAAAAGAAAAGGCTTAAAATAAATTATTCAAAACCCATTAATTGCTATTAACAGCTAGATTCTCATTATTATTGACATAATATAACAGATAAACAATGTTCAGCTACATTTAATCAAAGGTGTGGGGTTGGGACCACTTCTATCAGGACTCCTTCGTTATAATCTTCCCCAATCCCTATCAAGTGATATATTGAACCTATGCTTCGTAATAGAGATTTATAATTTAATTAGTATTTATGCGGTGCACAACTACAAGAATCCATATTCATGGAACCAACTTACGACGGCAAGAGTGATGATTATGGAAACATATTTATATAAGAAAGAAAAGAGAATCAACAGAAAAGCAGTTGCACGATAATAGCTATATGGGTGTGATGTTTTACCTCTACATCCTTCCGATGGAACCATTTCCCTTTCAGCATGAATTCTTGATCCAGTAAATCATTTTTTGGGTCATACTCGGCTCTGTACATAAACAGAAAAAGAACTTAGATGAAGAAGACTTAAGGTTACCACTAATGCGACTTCATCACATTTCCCAACGAGATAAACCTTACGATTTTATTAACAAACATACATCCACGCGGCCACATTTAATGAACTTTCATGTAAACCTACTTAAAAATGATGAGACAAAAAGAAAACAAAATAAAAACTCCATGTTTTCATGTGAGGCAAGGAACAAATGGATATTATCCAACTTATAAGTCTCAGTAATAAATAGCGGGATGCTATTTTTTCATTTATTCTTTCCTCATAGAATAATATCTAGATAGATAATGGGAGTGGCTCAATATCAATAAAATCAAAATATTGGGTGCAGTCATGCAGACCCAAAAAATACATCGAAAACATATGGACAGCGCTGCTAACTTGAACTGAATGCTAAGATCAAGTCTCGAAGCGTACAAGGGTACTCGAAAAAGATGCAACCTTCATAAATTAAGTGATAACCACAAATTAATCAAAAACAGGAAAAAGATGCCAGAAAGCAGTTACCTGAATTGGAGATAACCACCAGGTAGTTAAAAAGACAAGAAAGCAAAAGAATTTTTAATACCCATTAAAGATAACTCAATTCCGAAATTAAATCATTACAACAAAAATCTACAAGCGCCAATCAAATTGGGGCTATAGAAAAAAAAATTTGTAAACACAACCCTCAGTCTTATTCCGCGAAAGCTAAAATGAGCAGTAAATTCAGCTAGAGAAAAAGAAAAGGATCGAATCTTGATAAGTTCCATGATGAATGAAATTAAATAGCTAATTCAAACCCCTAAGACACTCTCAAACCCAATTAGATCTTGCTAATACTAGAAACCCCATATAACTTTTCCAAGTACCAACTAATCAAATGAACTGCAATTAATTTGCGCCTAAAAATGTAAAATAAACATAAATATACATATGTGTGTGCACGCGCGCGCGAACAAATCAAGGATTACTTCGAACCTGCAATATACTAAACAAATTATGAATACCCACATATAATATACTTACATTCGATTCGAAATCAAATCATTACAACACAACTCTCACACGCCCATCAAATCTTTCTTTCTTTATTTATTTTTATTTTTTTCATAATTAAATTAGGGCATTTTTATACCAACAAAATATAATAAGTCCCTCTAACTTTGAGTCTATAACATAACCCACATAACATATACTTAAATTCGACAAGATTTCGAAATTAAATCGCCGATCAATTTGGGGGTCCTTCACAAGAATATAAAACGGAAATATAGAGATATAAATAAGTACCTCGGTGGGCGAATAATGAAGTTGATGAGCTGTTCCATGTAAATTCAAGATCTTCGAATTCTCGAATTTTAATCAAATATATAGTGTTGCATACACAAGAATACACGAAATGGAGAGAGAGAGAGAGAGATGGTGATGTGGCTTCACTTGCTGTTCGCCATTTGCGTTTCGTTTCAATAAAAAGGACCCCCATGGTTTCTCATAATTTCGGAATACCCCTAGGATATCTGCAATTACACCGTCCTGCCACGTGTTTATATGTTTATTGCACTTTACGCCCAAATTTTTTGGGCAAAGTGAAAATTAACTTTAAGGTTATAACTTACCATTTAAATTACCGAATTTTCTTTTATGTAGCAACCATTCTCTATATTTTTTAATTTTTTTTAAAAAAAATTATATAGTGACATACAAACGGATGATACAATGCACAAATTCCATTCATTGCATGGTCTAGAAAGTTGTTTTCAATTAGACGAACTCATGACTCAAAGTTGCAATAATAGAGATGTGCATAGATCTTAAATACCATCCAATATCAATTTTAAGATAGACATGAAACAACTATAATAATTAGATGATATGTAAATATCAAGTCATCTCCACATATTATATAGTTACATATAAAAAAAATATTTTTCTTAAAATATGATAGCATTTCTCTAATTTTCACAATT
>MKEJ01058447.1:0-21289 GCA_001753735.1 Embelia ribes
CATCTATAAATACATACATATATATTTATATATATCAATGGTGACGACAATGGAGGGGCAAGACAAGGTGCTGGCAACGGCGCAGCAGATCCTGAAGAGCCTCAACACCTCCAAAGATGCCACCGACGACATGATCGCAATCATATCCAGCTTCGACAATCGCTTATCCAACATCAACAGCCTAATGTCCGATCCAACTGAATGCGCGGGAAAATCATCGGATTATGACTCCGCCGACTCGCGGTTCGCGGCGGCGGAGCAGCTGATTCTCCGCTGCGACATCCATTCCTCCTGGGACGACTACATACTCGCCGTCGATGACGTCATTGACACGATCGACGACCCAAACGCTGAAGATGTCAAGGACCGGGCAGAGAGCGCGCTCCAGCTGGCGATGTCGCGGCTTGAGGACGAGTTTCGGCACATTTTGATTAGGAATACGGTTCCGTTGGATGCGGACAGGCTCTACGGCTCGATCCAACGGGGCTTGCTGTTGTTTGAGTCGAAAGATGGGGAGATCGTCGAGGAATTCGGGAGATTCAAGGAGGAGGATGGGGTGAGTAGTTATTGTCATGAGAGGGTGGTGAGTTTGGGAGATGACGTGCCTGTTGATTTGGTGGCGGGGCATGCGGTGGGGGAGCTGAAGGACATAGCGGAAAGGATGATTCGGTCAGGGTACGAGAGGGAGTGCTGCCAGGTGTACAGCAGCGTGAGGCGTGACGTGCTCGACGAATGCCTGTCGATCCTAGGTGTTGAGAAGCTGAGCATCGAAGAGGTCCAGAAGGTCGAGTGGCGCTCCCTCGACGAGAAAATGAAGAAGTGGATACAGGTTGTTAAAATCGTGGTCCGCATTCTTCTGAACAGTGAGAAGCAACTATGTGAGGAGATTTTTGAGGGCTCGGAGGTTCTAAAGGAGAATTGCTTTCTGGAAACAGCTAAGGGATGTGTTTTACAACTACTGAATTTCGGCGAGGCAGTTGTAATTGGGAAGAGATCACCCGAGAAGCTATTTTGTGTACTGGATATGTATGATGTTATGTTGGATATATTGCCAGTTTTGCAGTATTTGTTTTGTTATGAATCGGGAGAATTAGTTTGCAGTGAGGCGCAGGGTGTGCTCGATGGGCTTGGTGAGGCAGCTATAGCAACATTTGTGGAATTTGAAAAGGCCGTTAAGGGCGAGTCATCACGGAAACCTTCCCAGGGCGGAGAGATCCACCCGTTGACTCGGTATGTAATGAACTATGTGAAGTTACTAGTCGATTATAGTAAGTCGCTTGATGTGCTTTTGCAAAATATCATGGATGGTTCTAATGATGGGGATGGGGATAAATTACCTATGGAGGATATGTCGCCGGTTGCTTTCCATTTGCTGTTGTTGCTCAAGTGTTTGGTGTCGAACTTAGAGGAGAAATCAAAGATGTACGAAGATGGTGCAATGCAATATGTGTTCTTGATGAATAACATACTTTATATTGTTCAGAAGGTGAAAAATTCGGATCTGGGGAAGCTTTTGGGTGATAATTGGATACGTAAGCACCGTGGTCAGATTCGCCAGCACTCCACGAGCTACCTCAGAACTTCGTGGAGTAAAGTGCTGTCTTGCTTGAAGGACCAAGGTATTGGTGGGAGTTCCGGGAATGCCTCGAAGGTGGTTTTGAAAGAGAGGTTTAAGAATTTTAATACCTGTTTTGAAGAGATTTATAGGATCCAAACAGCTTGGAAGGTTCCGGATGAACAACTCCGTGAAGAGCTGCGGATTTCAATTTCGGAGAAAGTGTTGCCGGCATATCGTTCGTTCTTGGGTAGGTTTAGAAATCAGCTAGAGAGTGGGCGAAATGCCGGGAAATATATTAAGTATACGCCAGAAGATTTAGAGAATTATGTATCTGAGCTGTTTGAAGGTACACCTGGAGTGATGCACCACTGTAGAAGAAAAAGTTCGTAGAGTGTCAGATCATTGTAGGAGGTAAGTGCATCATCCGAGACTAGCTGTACCCCTACTCGAGCCCCGAATGTGAATGGATTATGTGCCTTCCGTTTTGTTGGTTTTAAAGGTTAAAGTATAACGTTTCCATGACAGGCATTCATAATCTCGACATACAGTAATAACTTTGTATATGCGTCATGAACATTTTATATGTGAAACTTATCATGTTTCATTTATGACCAAGTTGAAAATAGGCCCTTTTCTTAAATTATCGATGTTGGTTTGGTAATTATTTGTGGATTATGGTGTCATTTGGTTGTGGCATAAGAGGTGGAACGAGTAATCAGAAGGCAAAAGGAAATAGAAAAGCCAGAAATATAGGTTGTTAATAAGGTTTGTTCTGTATCATACACATTACTTGAAAATTGGCTCACTTCAATATGATGCTACCATATTCCTAGGGTTTGATTGTCTTCTTATTAGTCCTTTTGATTACCTGCCGGCATATTGTACGTTGGCCTCTTCTAGGGCAAGGTTAATTATGCAATTTGATTTCACTATATGTACACACACACACACTCACACACATGTATGATTTCAGTATCTGCTGGAATTTTTCTTTTCCCTCAAGCAATGTGCGGTCTCAAGGTAGCTATGATTTAAGAGCAGACTGTGGTACTTCGTTTGGTTCATTGCTTGCTAGATGCTAGGAATTTGTTTTGTTGAACCACTGGAAAATCGAAGTTACAGTGTCGTTCGGTAATTATCTTAGTAAATTTGCATCTTTCTCGTACTACTTGTGTTAAATATTCTGATTGTTGGCTTGTAATCTTTGTGTGGTTAGTGGAATTGGGTCCCACTGGGAAAATATTAGCTAGAAGGAAGTAGAGTTTACGCAAAGATTAGTTCTATGAAGATTATTTGGGCCCTGCTATGAGATTGCATAATTAGGATTGTTTGGGATCTAGAAAATGTGAACATGTGATTAATTTATAAATCTAATGTTTTACTCACCACTTCTATGCGATAAATTCAAGGGTACTGACGTATAGATGCAGTGAGAGTTGCACATTCCTTGGCAAGCTGAGGAAAATCAAATTTTAATTGGTTTCAAACAAGTTATTGTCTCAATTACTTGAGGTCATTTTATTGATTATGTATGTATTTTATACGTGTCAAATAGGTAATATAATGAAGGAATCTGATTGTTGTTTATCATCTCAACTCCAGTATACGTAAGCTTGCTCCAAGGTAAGTACCGCTTAGATATATTTGGAAGTAATGCATTGGTTAGTCTATTTCGATAAAAGTTTTCTTATATCATCTTGAATTATTGCTGAATGAGACACGTGCATATGTGTCATGATATTGGCAATGTTTCTTCTCTATTTGCACTGGAACCGTGTGCGCTACGAAGAATTTGTATTAAAAGGTGGCTGCCAAGTGCATCAATCTGGGTTTAAGATTTGTAACCATTTCTGTTTTCTTTACATATTTGCTTTGAACGCTTCTTTCATCTTTCCTGTGTGGAATTCCTCGGGCTTTTTGCTCAAATAAATATGGTTCCAACGGTATGATTGCTCAGGTGCCCTCGGTGTTGTTTTCAACGTCATCAGCTGAACTCATAGTTATAGAATTGTGCCATGCTGCACTTTTTGCTTCAACCGGTTTCAAATGGAATCTCTTTTCCTTTAGAATCTTTTGTGGAGGGAAGTACTTGAGTTACTGTTTTGATTCAACTTCTTCAGATTGATGCTATCCTTGGTGTATCTGCAATTTGCTTGGCTGTTGTAGTTTGGTGATAGCTTTTAAGTTTAGTCCTCTTATTATCTTTATTTAATCTATTTATGCCTCGTTAAGAATTGTTGGATGGGCTATTAACTTATTGCGTTGCATTCTTTCTCCCAATCTCTTTATTTCTCTTCCTCAATTTCCCAACACGTCCTGATTTCATGAACGGGGCAGGGCACATTCGACAATCCAGTATTTGAAGCCATGATATATCCGGGAAGCTTTCAAATAATTGAGTGTGATTTGAGCACAAACTGTTGAGAACCTGAATCATCGCATGGTAAAAGCACACAAACACTAACATTATCTGCCTTTGCAGTAACCCTATTGTATCTCGTGCTACATTTAGTTCAAATGAGAGTTGAACTTGATGTACGTCATTACTATAATGAGGTTTAAGAAAGGAGTACCTTTTTAACAATTTTATTTCCACTGGTTTCATAAAATGTAATGATACAGTTCATTGATGCTAAAATGGAGTACGAGGTGGTGTCGATCTGGTGAATGTGCAAGTAGCATATGCATAAGCCGTCCATCGGCCAGCATTGCAAATTTTTATTCGGGACTCGCAAAGAATAGTGCGGGAATTGCTAGCTTAGTAGTTTAAGACATGAGACTAGGAAGCATAGTCTGCTACAAGAAGTGTTCACTTTTTTCTTTTTGAATCTTTTGAGTATTCGCTTTCCGATCTTAGCAAGACGCAAATCAAACCTTGAAAGGCCAAAATTCTCATTCGGTTTTTGGTACATTCAACGGTTCTCCCTTACATTGAACATTTGATTGTGATATCTAATCGGAATTGTTTTGGTTAATGTAAAAATATCAATTTCCTTGCCTAGGCAATGTAGAAAATTTTATTCACTGTGGGTTCTAGGACCGAGCCAGAATGAGGGGAATTGAAATACGTATAATTAGATTATAATTTTTTTTATAAATTATTAGAGAATGAAATTGCATATAAAAATTTGTATCGCTAAAACTAGTTGGTTTTAAAATTTTATGAAACTAAAATCTCCCCTAGTCAATTCTAACCTCGGTCCCTCGTTGACATAACTTTAATTTTGTACATCCGTTACATATTTATTCACGTTTATAAGTTTTTCATGAAAATAAGGTGCAGAAATATATACAGTAATGTGAATCCACAGATGCAAAATGATTGTAGTATTTTAGATAAAAATTGAGATTTTATACATACAAATATATTAAATTTTACTACATTCTCCCACAACAAGTGTTATTGGAACCGGATCGTACAAGCTGGTTGAACCGGTTCAACTGGAAACCAGTACTTGATCCAGTTTGGTATGTATATAATACCGGATACGCAATTAAATAGTCAAATTTCGACTGAACCAACGGTATTTTCGAAAACCGGTGAGCCAACAAATCAGTTAACCGTACTGTTCACAGCATATATATTTTTAAAAAACCAATTTGACTATAGATAGTTTCATAATCCTTATCTTCAATTACTATTTTAGTATTTTTACATAAAATTTAGGGTTTAAATGTTTTCTAAATAATATAAAATTTATATCAATAATCATTAATGATGATAGCCTATTCATAACTTTCAACTAATCTTGGTGATGACATTAATACAGATTGGAGTGCATTGAGGTAGATTAAACCAATGGAATATAAGAGTTCAAATTATTTTGATTATATTTAGTTCTACTTATTTAGTTGGAAATTGTTTATATTTTTCCACGGCTTTAGTTTTTTGTTTTCTAAACACTCGTAAATTGATATTACTTTTATTTTTTTACCCGGAGTAATGAAAGACTTCACCTTTCTACTTCTAATTTTTTGTGAATATCATTTATTTATTTAATTAAAAATGCTATGATATTTTTATAATATTATTTAATATTTAAATAATGAATATCGATTGAACTAGATGAACCATGGTTTAACTGTTGAACCGATGAACCAATTTATTAATTGGTTTGTCTTTCGATACGGTTCTGATAACACTGTCCACAACATCAAATTTGTGCGTTGTCGGTAGGGGTGTCCGCGATTTGGTTTGGGTCGTTTTGTACTAAAAATAAAAACTAAGACAATTAATATTGAGCGGTTTGGTTTGGTTTGGATGAAATTAAAAGGTAAAACTAAACCAAACCAAATATATCAGTTTGGTTTAGGCGGTTTGATTGGTTTGAGGATGAATTAATCACATAGCCAACGATAACTATATTGACAATAATATTACATAAATTAGTAACATCTATAGAAAAAAAAAGAATGTCTATAGCAAATTTCACGTAGTTAAAGATACGTACGAGTAATATCCAAGTAACAAAATAAAAATTAATAAAAATTTAAAATTATATAATAAATAACAAAATATTAAAAATAGTCTAAATAACAACTGCAAAAATTTTTCCCAAAGCAGCAACATTTAGGATTATTGCATCAGAATATTTAGCAGCGTGCCCTATATTGTCGCAAGATTGGAATGTTAAAAGACCACCGTGGCGAAAACGAAGAATCAGTTTTCGACTCCTCTCTCTCTCTCTCTCTCTCTCTGTGGGCGCCATGGATGCCTATTCATCTCCTCTCAAATCCACTTCAAATTCAACTTCCGGCGGCGGCGCCTCCGAGGTCCTCGCCGGCCTTCCCTCTCGCGGTCTCTTCTCCTCCACTGTTCCCTCCTCCAATCTGGTGATCCATTTGTCTCTATCACTTTATTTTCAATTTCTTGTATATGCCCTGGTTTTCATGCTAATACAATTTTGCAGTGTAACTTTTGATTTTGCCGTATGATTCTACAGAAATGACATCAATTTTAGCCGTTTGAAGTACCACTGATGTTGGTGATTTGGGGAAAAATTTGCTAAAATAATAATTTAGCCTGATTTATTATTTATTTATTTTGAATCCAAAAACCTTTTGAGCATTTTATTTTTTTCAAAATTCTGTTTAGATTATTGTTGTCACGTTACTTTAATGATGCTACGAGGATATTACGATAACTTTTGTCAGTAACATTCTGTCTTAATTTCTTGTATATGCCCTTGTTTTCATTCTAACCACGGACCCAAGTTATTAATTCCGATTTTGCGCATATGTTCTGTAGGAGCAACATCAAATTTTCCCGTTTTAAGTTCTGATTTTTGAATTTTGGGAAATTTTGTTTCAATATAATTTAGCCTGATTTTTTTTTAAGCCAAAACCTTTTCATCTTTTCTTCCATCAATTGTCTGTTTAGGTAATTATTCAAATGTTACTATAATGATGCTATGAGAATTTTAGGTTAACGTTTGTCTGTAGTTTAACTTAATATTTTATCTGAACCCTTGCTTTCATGTTTATTGCAAATTTGCAGTCTAACTTTTAATTTTGAGCACATGATCTGTTAGAAATCACAGCAATTTCACCCATTTGATGTACTGATTAGAATTTATTCAAGCTCCCCTTTTGGTGATTTTGGCAAAAATTTGCATTGCCGGTGGTTTATCATGATTTAGTGATTTATTATTTCTTTTAGGCTTTAAAGGCAAAACCTTTCGGTGACTTTTCGTTTTCCAATTTATGATTTAAGTTAATTGTTCAAATGTTACTCCAATGATGCTATGGGAATGTGAGATTGTGATTTTGACAATGCCGAGATGTGCATTATGAATTTTTTAAACAGCAGAAATGTTGGCCCTTTTATATGAGCATACTGACGTGCGTATTGCCATGGGAAAGTTATACTTGGGTGCTAAAATTGTCATGAATGATGTGCCAATAGCGATGTGCATATTATGTCTTTTTGGCCTTTTTTCTTCTTCTGCTTTTCTATTGCATATTGTTTTTTTAGAACATTATATTTTATGAGTTAATGGATCACATTATATATATGGACAACCCATTGCACAAAGCTCCGGCATTGCGGAGTCTAGGAAGGTCTAATATACGTAACTTTACCCCTATTTTCAGAGAGCTAATGGACCACGTTGAGTTGTAAATTTTGATGTGGCAAAGAACATGGGAATGCATTCCATTAGAATGCAGTATTTACTATTTACTTATCAATGAAAACATGGGTTTTATGTCACAGCTCTACAATGTTTTGGATGTGTATAATTTATTCTGTTTTAGAGAAAATTCTTCTTCCCCTCTTATTTGCAATGTCCATATGAATATTGTTATGAGTTGTTAGAAAATCCTGTATGAGTATGAAAATCATCTTTGTTTAAATTTTTGCAGGGTGGCATGCGTGTTTACACTTGTTTTCATGACACTTCACCTCCAGGTTAGTTTTAAAGATTTTGTGATTTCATTTGTTGGTGTATTGCTTGTATTGAAAATCGGACTCTCCTTTTATTCACACGAGGGTGGAAAAATATCGTGGTTCACCAATTGTTTTGATTTATTATGGTCAGAAAATAAGTTAAGAATTATAGCTTAAGATGTTATGTACTCTTACTACTCTTTCCACGTTGGCTTAAATTGTTTTGTTTTTAAAGCTGATAAGATCAAATTGTGGAAATAAAAATTTTGAGGAGAGGGATGTTGACTATTTTGGAAGAAGATCTACCCTTTTAGACATGTCTAGTTACTTTCATATGGGTAATTAGAGTTAATAATTCAGAAAAAGGTTCCTGAATCATCCGGTTCATGTCAACTTGTTGATAATTGCTTTCTATTATTTGTATCACTGAATCAAATTGTATGAGTAATTACAAAGTTTTTTCATCACACAAAATGTGATAAGAGTGCAAGGATTTCTTGTATTTGCAGCTGTATTTCACCTACTTATTGTTGACTACCCTCAGTAACTCGTAGTGTTAAAGTGAAGCTTTTTAGTCCTCAAATCTTTTATAGGTTGTCTGTGGTATGCATACTTTCGTATTGTATTAGGCTTGGATTTTGGAATTTTTATTGAGTTGTCTACTAGAAATAATATTTTGGCCAAGTATAAGGTCTTAGTGCATCTTGCATCTTTTTGGAAAGTTGTTGGATTATCTTTTTAGGTTGCTGAACTAGGCCTTGTGTTGAAAATATTTTGATTATTGATTTTGTGTTGGATTTTGTTTGAGGAACTTTGAAATTTTGTTTATTTATATTAGAAGTATGGTATGAGTTGTGGGATTTGTACTATCTCTGGTAGAGTTTATAGCAGTTTCGTTTAAGAATCAGTGATATGGTAATTTGGGCTATTTAGCGCTTCCATGTTAATTGTTACAGAAGACCAAGTGATAAAGACGAATCAAACAAACATATTGATTAGGTCTCTCATGCTTAAGAGGCCGAAGGGTGATTCCGGTTCCAAGGATGCAAAAGGCACATCTCCTAGTGAGGCTTCTAGAAAAAGGTATTTACCTAATTATTTCTGAAACAAATTACACATCTATTTGTTTTTTTCCTTTTTGTATCAAACAAGGGGTATTCGATCTTGTCTTGTATCTTTCATGTTTTGTAGGCCTGCTGAAAGATCAACTGATGGCAGGGTTTTATCTAAGAGACCTGTGACCAACACTCAATTTGGTTCTGGGCAAGGTGAAATCCACATCCTTTGTTTGGTTTGGAACACTGTTTTCTAGTTCAAAGGTCTAACAAATCTAGAAGGATTCATTTTGTTCCATTTAGTTCTCAAAACAGTTTTAGAAAATTCTCAGTTGCGCCTATTTACTAAATGTTGGTTTCACTTGTGATAATAATTTTTGGATTCGAGAATTGAGACCATGTGAAACGAGTGGAGTTCTAAATAGTTTTATTGGTTTCAGTACCGAAACCGGTGAAAAATGAGAACAATAACAAATGTATAAATTCTGAGGACTGAACCAAAAATTCCATATAGTTTTTCTTTGTCCAGAACCACTGGTAGAAAAAGTATTGTCAGCAAATAAAGTTTAGCTGCAAGGTGGATCCTTTTTCTCATTGAATTGCAGTTTTTCAGATTTTTTCCTATATGTAGTTTCTTTTGGAACTTATTTTTACTTGAATTTCAGGCCTTTCAAACATTTAGGAAATACTACTAACCTTTCCAATGGCTTTTGAACATGTAGAAGCATCAAAATCTCGTCCACTTGGTAGAGACATTCAAAGTCTGACTGTTGAGAGACTCCGAGCTCTTCTAAAGGAGAAGGGTCTTTCCTCAAGAGGAAAGAAGGTTTGTATCAAAGCGTTGTATTTGCACCTTTGTAACTATTTTGCACTGTTTTTTAGGGGGTTGTTCCAAATATTTCGTGTTTATATTTTAAATCCACTCTAACATTGGAAATTGTTGGCCAGGATGAACTAGTAGCGCGGTTGAGAGCTGCGAGTAACCAGTCATAGCTGTAACTCAGGATATGTAGAGACAAGCTTTGCTCTTCAAATATGTACGCATCAGGACTTTGGAAATAGGCGTGTTTTTTTTTTTTATGTATTTTGTTTTGGTACTTGTTCATTGTAGGCATGAGGTTTTCGGCTGTCAACTCTGCGTTTGTATCTGTCGAATACCTCTCTTTCGCATAAGTAGCTAATCTTGTTTTCTTGGTGATGAGAACGGGTGGATATTTAAATAGATTGTGTTGTCTTTTGACGCAGAAGCAGCGCAAAATACTCGGTGAAAAAAATGGAAATTAGCCTTCCATTCATTTTTCCCCAATAAAGCATCTTACGTCCAGCAGCATGTGCATGAACTATTGTAATCAAGAATCATGTTTTTATAATATTGGACAGTCATTTTGACAATGAACATGTATTACAATTCAAAGGTAACGTATTTACCATTTTGAACCCAAGTGAAACGATATAAATTCTGGCTATTCACACTATGATCATAGAGGGTTTAACCGTTACTTTTTAGAAATAACATTGCATGAAAGCGTATTCATAAGCATGCCCACGAATGGAAGGATGATGACCTAAAAGGAAATAGGTCGTTATAGGATAATAATAAGATAATATTTTAAAAAATTAACAATTTTAATTATAAAGTTTTTTATACAAAAATAACATTTACAAAGATGTTACAAATGAAATGCTAAATCAATTAGTCTCTTGGGTTGGCTCTAAATATGCATACGATTAGTTGTTGCCACCAAATTTGACGTAAACTTGGCGAGGTCGGGTAATTGGGCGTAATGATGCCAAGTCTTGCTACCAAAAAAAAATTATATATGATCTATATTTCCAATATTTGTAAATTCTTATACAAGCATTTTATACAATGAACTATAAAATTTTAATTTCCAAAAAAAAATAAACTATATAAATTTTCAATTAAAAGGGGACAAATCTATTATTATTTGCTACAATCCCTTCTCCACTTCTGATTATTACAAGGTAAAGAAATATGATAAAATGTTTTCCCAACAATGATAACATAAAAAAAATCCAATAAAAGTAAGTGGATTGGGCCGTTTAATTAAAGCAAAAGTCAGTTTACAATAACGGCCATAAAAATGGGCTCTAAAAGGCCCAGAGAAATACACGTCACCAATTGGATTTTTTTTTTTTTCTAATTAGGGATTCAGTATTAGACATCATTCCAAAACCCTAGCTCTCAGTTGCAGAGCTGCAGAAGACGAAGCAGTCATCATGGTCAATATCCATCTTGCTCTATTTTGAATAATTATATATATATACATCTATATAATGCATATAAATTTATGTTTTAATTTCCGTTGTTTTGGCATTTCAGGTGAAGTATTCACGGGAACCGGACAATCCCACCAAGTGTGAGTGTTTTTCACATAGATATAAATTAGAGAAAATGTTCTTGACCCATTATAATTTGCATCTCATTTGTGTATTTTATTTATTTTTGTTTTTCAGCTTGCAAAGCTAGGGGCTCTAATCTCCGAGTTCATTTCAAGGTATGCTTTTTTGGTGATCCTTGAAATGCATATAAAGATGCTGATTTATAAAAGATCTGTCCAGAGTTGTTCGTTAATGTCTTTGTTGAGTCTAAGTTGGTCACTATCCTAAATTTTAGGAACTAAATTTTAGGGTAAGCTCACGTCAGTGTATCTAATAATATCCACTTCCCTAAAAATTACGAGTTTTGCAACAGTGATCCCTTTGAACTAGGGACCACTACTCATCTTCAATACTATTTTTATGTTTGGAGGGAATGGTGTGGGCATGTTCTATATTTCGGCCTTTATTTTAGAGTTTGAACTACAACGATTAAAATTTAGCGGATGAGAATACATATACTGGTGGAGATTATGTGTTTCTGTGATCCTTAAGTTTGGTCCTGTTGTAACCTAGTAAATTGTCATTTTTTTTGGCTGGATATAGAGCTTCTGCTAATGATGCGGTTGATTCAACATTTTTTGAAAATGTTTTAGCTACACTGGTGATTCTTGTTTGCTATGTTGTCCTCGTTGCCTTTCCAGGTTGATTTTGACCACATTGACCAAGTTTATAAAAAAAAAGATATCATATCTGCAGTGCCATAACATAATAGTAGGATTATAAGCTTGGTCAATGTGGTCATCATAAGTTTATCATGATGATGGTGATGTATCAATATCATCATGATAACTTCGTATTATAAACTTGTTATGACCGCATTGACCTAGTATATAATACGAGCTTGCCACATTAACCACATTTTAAAACACACATAGTGGACAATGCTTTCCTAGTCTTATAACTGTTGCATCACCATCATCAGTATAATTGAATTTAGTTTCAAATTTGTGTTTTATTGTTGCAAGGAACTCAAGTTGGGATTTGGAGTTTTTTCTTACTTCAGTATTCACCATCGTCCTTGTTTTTTTGCTCCCTTTACATGCATTCTTAAATATGATGTGTTAAATCTATTCATATGAGCTTGACATGCATACTTGATCGATAAGAAAGCTTCATTATCTGGTTGGCAAGATATGCCTTTTTTTTACCAACTCGTTCCCTTGAAGCAACAGCGATTGTGTTGCTCTATCTTTTATCACACCCCAGCAGCTTTACTTCTGGCCTGTGGAAAGTACCAAGGCAACTATATATCTTCTGTAAAAGTTACTTCTCCGAAAAGTCTGCTTATGTCTGCCTTGCTTTTGTAATTTTGTAAGCAAGCTATTATGTTGGATATTGTAAGTAGGTTTATTGAAATAGTCGAACGGGATTCAATTTACTATGAATGGGTGTTAATTGAGTACGTTTCTATTTGGAGGAGTATAGCCATCTTTTTGTGTGCTTATTTTATTAGAACACAAGAGAGACTGCACATGCCATTCAGAAGATGCACCTGAACAAGGCCAAAGGGTACTTGGAGGATGTTCTTGCACACAAACAAGCCATCCCATTCACCCGCTTCTGTCGAGGAGTTGGACGTACTGCCCAGGCAAAGAATCGTCACTCAAATGGACAAGGGCGCTGGCCTGCTAAATCTGCAAAATTTGTTCTTGATTTACTTAAGAATGCTGAGAGCAATGCAGAAGTATGTAATATCTTAGCTGATTCTCCGTTCTCTCCCCTTCTCTATCTTTTTCTCCGGTTAATTGACATTGGTATGTGATTTTTCAGGTGAAAGGCTTGGATGTCGGTTCACTTTACATATCCCACATCCAGGTGAACCAAGCCCAAAAGCAGAGGCGTCGCACGTACCGTGCTCATGGAAGGATCAATCGTGAGTGCCATTATAAGATTTTTCACCCCTTATGTATTGTATACGATTGTATTGTATACGAGTTCCCTTGTGTAACACATTATATGTATCCCTTTTGCAGCTTACATGTCATCTCCTTGCCATATCGAGTTGGTTTTGTCAGAGAAGGTAGAACCTGTGAAAAAAGAGGTAAATATATTAGCATTCTGTATTTCAACGCGACTTCTAATATCATAAATGAACAATGATAAAGCTTGTTTTTTTTGGTTTTTTTGTGTATATTCCTTAAATTGTGCTTAATGAAGTTTTATTGTTTTGTAGCCTGAGATGCAAGTAGCTTCAGCAACCAAGAGGGGCAAAGCTTGAATAAGTCACATTACCTATTATTTTGCTGTATCTTTTGAAAAAGAGGTGAGTCCTTTCGAAGGAGTGCTGGTCAAATTTTGGTTGTGCTAGATTCTTAATTAGATGGAACCCGCCCTCATTGGTTTCCCCTTCGAAACATTGTGATATCATGCTATTGTCATTTACAATTTGAATCCTTGCGAAGTTGCTTTGTAATGTTATGTCATTGTCATCATTTAAACTTTATTGTTCCTAGCTAAGCCGGTTATGAATATAATATTCATTGGTTTTGAAGCGTTAGAGAACTAGAAGGCACCGATTCAAATGAAGTGTGCTCTAATCCATAAATAATCGGAGCCCCTTATGGAGCTGCTTTTATCATTAGATTATACTTAAATTAGTTCGGACGGTTCTCATACGAAGGTAAATAAAAACTGTCGGATCTGGCTATAAACTTATCCAGTGTTGGAAAAATATGCGTGAGGGCATTCAGTTAATTGTGTATTGGAGCCTTGATCCCATCCATTGTGTCACAACTTTAAGTGAAGAAATTTTGGTTGAAAATATTTCATGTGCTTGTGTATGTTGAAAGAGAAGTGCGATGGTTGGGGCTAAAAAAATAATTGGTGCTCCTCAAGATATCAACAGTCGGATTTATGATATAAAGGGCTTTTCAAAGAGAAAATTGCACAAATAATCTTACAAATATACTAAATTGAGTAAATGACATTCATTTAATAATATTTACAAAATATGATATTTTGGATATTTTTACCCTTTTTCTTTTATTTTTTTTTACATTTTTATCCTTTCCCCACTCTCTCGCGATGGAGCAGCAGTAATCATCCCATCGCTGTCGCTCCTCGGTACCATCTCTGCCTTCAATTTCCCTTTCCTCTCCTTCCTTTCACTATCTCCATCTCCATCTCTCTCTACCTGATCATGTGTGAATATCATGAAAGAGAAGATGGGCAAAAAAGGGAGATGAGATTAGCTGTTTGGGGTGCAGCCCTAATTAGTTTTAATTTGCAAAACTTTCTCGTCAGTAATTGAATTAAAATTTTGAAAATCAGAAATAGGAAACCACAACGGATGGACAAGTTGAGATGCACATATGGGTTATACACAATCAAAAAATTAATCCATCTTAATTAGGTGATGCTCTAATTTTGTTATATTAATGATCCGTCGTAGGACTGTTTAGTCTAGATCATGGTTTAAAAATTGGGCGCCACCCAAATGGCAGACCCTAAAAATTTTGGATAGGAGATCAAGTACAATTATACATATGGAATTACTTTTTTTTTTTTTCTCCAGATAATTCCTTTGTTGATAGGTAATAATTTCATTTCTAATCCTCGCTCTTGCTTTTAGTTCCATTTTTACAGATTTTTGATCTATAAGTGTGGCGTTCTCATATTTCCATTCTGCAATTTGGTGACTTAAAGCGGCACATATATAAAATCTTTAGAAATTTTGGGGCTCGGGGGATTGTCCCTTCATGCCCCATTTGAGTTTGCATATGCGCCATTAGTAACATAATGATTTTAGTGATCACTGAAATTGATTTACGCCGAAATAATGGTGAGTATGAATTTCTAGTACTTATTTGCTAAAATCCTTACATACTGAAAGTTACGGCATTGTACTAGTTAGTATATCCAAACGGACAACTATGGAATAAAAAAGTTAACAAAATAATTATACAAAATAAAAAAAATTCATGGCTCCAATTTTTATTGCAATTATTTTAAGCCGCGAAATCATATCACGGTAATCGCTATCATTACAGAGACCACATTTAAAAACCTTGATTTATCTATACTCAAATGATGGTTAATACCATTTATCCCTTCATATTATCCGATTACAATTTATGGTCATTGTATGAAAAATAAAGTAAAATAAAATACCGTCCATACAAACCTTTGAACTTACAAAAATTATCCATGACATTTTATAAAGAAAAATATGAAGGCAGTGTATTTAAGGTAGAACAAATAGAATTAAAAGAAATACATAATCGCTTTAATTGTGCCACTATAATCATAATTATATATATGAATGCATTTTATATTTGTATCTAGAATGAGACGGATTAAACTGAATTTTCTTTAATGGAGGCATCAAAAGTTTATGACTAAAATACCTAATCTCTTAAGTAGTACTTCTAAAAGGTCTTGGATCCTTTTACTTTTACAAAATATTGATTTAATAAATTCCCAAATAACCCTTCTTAATCCAAGAAATATACACACTCTAAAATTGGATAAACCATACATTATTCTTCTAACTTTAATCTAACCGTCAACATCTATCACTTAACTTTTCATTTCTTATCAATAAGCTATACAACTTGAAGTTAACTTGTAGGAATTTTACTAGAGAGGCATAATTCGTATATAAATATAAATTTCTTTGACTATTTTGCAACCTCTAAAAATCATATTATTTAAATCATATTATTCTTTAAGTGCTACTCGTGAAATTAAACTTGTAACTCCTTAAATTCAGACGATATATTTTAATTTGGTTTCAAACATCTTTTCGAAATAATTGTGCAATGGAATACAAGTAGAAAGACGGTGTATTTATATGGCATAAATTGTTTCCTATTTCTAAAATGCATCACATTCTATATATTACAGTTTACCTCCATAAATAACGGAAAAAATAAATTGTATTGATAAATGTAGCATTAGTTATAAAGAAACTGAAACCGAAACAAAATCAAAATTTATATATCCGACGCACCATATATATATATATATCAAGTCCAATAACAACCCAACAAATAAGGACTAATGGCCATAGACAATTGTTTGGTCAATTTGCACACCACTTGGTGGATATGATCACTAAGTTCTTTTTGTGTGTGCAATGCTCACTATGCTCAATTATGTTTTGTGAACGGAAAAAATCTTTTGTGTCTTTTCATCATACAATTTTAAATAACGCATCTAATCAGCTAGGTAAATTTCATTCATGAAAATCTACTTGAAAACGAAAAGCCCTGGCTTTTTTGTATTCAAGATAAAGACCGTATTTACTCAATGTAGAAGAAGTGCATAACTACACTCATATCACATACCGGGTTAATTCCATATTTTACCAATTTACAATAAATGCTTCTCATAGTACACTTGTATCATATAAATTTGGATCTCATCATCAACGTTTTGAATTAATTGCAGAAGAAAGCCGTGGGTTACAAATGTGAACTTCAATTTATGCTAATAAAATCAAAATTTTATTTTTTGTAATTTATTATTATTTTTATTATTATGTTCAAAAATTATAATTTAATTATGACGACACCAACACCTATGTATGGAGATACAGGTACTCTTTTTAGTGTTTTCGTGCTTTTATTAAGTAGTAAAAACTAAATCAATTATTACCTATTCACAACTTCTGGGCAAGCTTATTTCATTTTTTTATCAAGTGCATTTACCCTATATAAGGATATTTTGTTTTTTCTTCTTTTTGACATTTACTGACAAAGTATACTTTTTTTTTTTTTACATTTATCGACAAAGTATACTTTTTTATCGACATAAAATCATTGAAAGTTTCTACTTAAAGGAAAAAAAACTTACCGTTTGTCGTACCTTGAGTGTAGAAATCAATGTCATTCCTCCTTTCTCCATCCACAAACTTGTAGTTAAATAGCCTAAAACCTTGGGAGGGGAAGTTAATTTATTTTCACTCCTGCCATAGACAAATTTAATCAAAACCATGTCACGTGAATATCATAACACCTAGAAAAATAAATAGAGAAAAAGACGGGAAAAAAAATTCTGATATTTATGTGGCCTTAAGCAAGTAAAAATAGTTGGTAAATGATCAACTAGTATACTTTAATCTAAATTCTAAAACCTGAATGCAAGCAAGTCTAGCCTCAGATAAGCTATTTATCTCGCAATGTCTCGCCCTCACCGACCACTCGTTGCGGTGGCAAAATTAATTGTTTGCCTTCTTTATTTTGTTGCTAACTAATATCGCTCTTTTAATTTTGAATATATTTTAAATCGCTCCCATAAGAGATCACGATCCACATGGGTTGTAGTTTTTCCAAGGCCAGAAGATTAAGAAAGTTGGTGACCCGATAAATTGATATCCATGTGAATAATACTTTTAGCTACAAAGTTCATGGTAGTTACTCGAAAAAAAAAAAGGCTCATAGCCCTTACCATATATACTTGTAATTTACATACAAGATTATGCCATACACACATCTAAGTGATAAAAACAATATCAAGAAATTATTAAATAAGCAAATAGATTGTATATATCGACATAATGAAACAAGAAAACGGTAACGTGAGTGTATATTTATATAGAATGCTCGTAAGAAAGTACATAATTACTCAGGCAACAATAGTTTGATTAAGCGGTGTTTAATAGTTTTGTATGGATATATTTATGCACTAGATTGAGGGTGAGAAGGAGAGGGAAAAGTAAAAACAATAAAGAAATAAATAAACAAATGAAATTGGGTGCAGAGGATTGATGGAAAACTAAAATGATTCAGAATGTACCGAAACCTAAAAAAATATAAGTTGTCCTGAAAGCCAGTAGCTTTGTGTAGACAAAGATAGCGGTGGATATGAGTCGAGCAATTCGTGAGCAGCTTAAACTCGATTCATTGAATATATGACCTTGTACATGAACAACCAAAGTATGAAAATAATTATCACAACTACAACCACTCAAGTAAGAACAAAAGAATATATGGACCCATTTAAGTATACTTCAATATTTTTCTTCTTACTTTCCCAATTTATATTCTTATTAACACTTTTGATATAGCATAAATTTAATACAATTTAACATGATATCCCAAGTCTACCATACATTGGGGCACACAAGCATTGAACAACAAATTATGGATACAATCACATAAAAACTTGTAATTCTAACCACAAAGGCAGTAAATCCTAACTGCACCAGAGATTTGGTGCGCGACTCCTCGAAAAACTTGATGAGAAATCCTAACTGTCTTTAGCAGGCTCACCGCCTAATTCACGATCACATACAAGTAATTAAAGAGAAATCAATTACTATTCTCATAAATAAATATCAATTAATCACTTACTCGACATATAGCGAATTAGGATTTCTACAAACTAAGGCATGTTTGATGAATTTCTTACCTTACTTGATAGGGAACAAAGAGTAAAACTTGAATCTACCCTTGGATTCGGAAATGGGGCGATATCCTAGGTGATTATGATGATTCTCCCTTAGTATTTTTGCCTCTCCCTCTCTCTTTTGTCCATTAGGATGTAAAATATGTGGAAAATAATGCATGTTCATATTTCTTATGTTCAATACGAAAGCAGTCCGATAGATCCAACTGCATTTGGATCGATCGGTTTTGGATTTTGGATCGATCAAATTGCAGTTGGATCGATTGGAGCCACTAGAATTTTACCTCAACCTGAATTTATAAAATAAAGAAATTTCTCAGAAATGATCCTTATTCCATTCTAGATATCTTTAGTAATATCATGTATTTTACGGAATCTCATTTGGATGTGTAAAACACTTTATAACTACGTGTGACTTTTTCCTCATTCTACTCCCTTATTTCTAATCTTAAATCTTGTTTTTATTTTCAAATGGGGCCTTACAACCATAATTTGATTGTGGTGTGTGTTTGTTTTGTAGAAATGACAAATGAAGAGATTGAAACTCCTACAGTGATCATGGGCAAAGAGAACCTTACAGAAAAATAAAGCGGACAACCAAAAGTGAAGGCTCCTGAATTGCCAAACATGCCGGTGTCTCAGTTAAAGAAGCTGGAGAAGTTTAAGGGTGGAAATTTCAAGTGCTGGCATTATAAAATATTGTTTTACTTGACCAATCTTAATTTGAATCGGTTTCTGAAGGAGAATATGCAAATCTTAAGCGAAGACGAACATAATGCACAATTTGTGATAGCGGTTGAAGCGTGGAAATATGCTGATTATTTGTGCCGCAATTATATTTTGAATGCCCCTAGATAACACACTTTCAATTTGTTCTCGCCCAAATCAATTGCACTGGGACTTTAGTAGTCTTTAGATAAGAAGTACAAAGTGCCGGTGCAAAGAAATTTGTAGTCGGTAAATTCCATGACTTTCAAATGGTAGTTGGAAAAAGTGTGATCGAATAGGTGGAAGAACTCCAAGTGATTTTCCATGAGCTTAGTACCAAAGGTATGCATATTAATGAAGCTTTTCAAGTGGCCACAATGATTGAGAAATTACCACCCTTATCGAAAGATTTCAAAAATTACCTTAAACACAAGCGCAAAGAGGTGAGTCTTGAAAATCTCATTCAGAGACTGATAATCGAGCAAGATAACCGCAATACCGAAAGGAAAGATGTTGGTGGTAGCATGATTTCAAAAGCCAATGTGGTCAAAGATGCTGGCAATCCAAGAGATAGGAAGCAGAAATGCTTTGGGGACTTTAAAAGAGGTAGTGATTCCAAGAGATTTAAAGGGGATTGCTTTGTTTGTGGTAAAACTGGCCATCGAGTCAAAGACTACTACAACCGCTCCAAAGGAGGGATGGAATCCAAAAAGAAGAATAAGACCAGAAGGTAGCCCAAGCTAATATCGTTGAATCAGGAAGTATCTGTGCAGAAATGGATGACATGAATCTGGTTATGGTCATCTCCACGGTGAACATGGTTGGGAGTAACCCAAATGAATGGTGGGTGGACACAGGTGCTACTCGTCACATTTGTGCTAATAAATAGATGTTCACAACTTACAAAGCAGTGAATGGAGAGCATTGCTACATAGGAAATTTTGCAACCTCCAAAGTGGAAGGCAAAGGGATTATGGTGCTAAAGATGACCTACGGGAAGGAATTTACCTTGATAGATGTGCCAGATATTCATAAGAATTTGATTTTAGGTTCAATATTAAATAAGAAAGGCTTTAGGCTTATCTTTGAGTCTGATAAACTTGTGCTCACTAAAAGCAATTTGTATGTCAATAGAAGTTACATGTTTGTTGGTCCTTTTAAGATGAGTATAATGACTGTGGAAAATAAGGCCAAGTCTAATGATGTAGCTATAGCCCAAGAAGCTAACAAAAATGATGTAATGACAATTACCGAATAGGCTAATAAAATTTCTACATTTGCTTATCTGTTTGAGTCATTTCATTTATGATATAGTAGATTGGGTCATGTGAATTACAAGTCCTTATAGAAATTAATATTAATTAACCTAGTACCTAAATTTAATATTTGATAAGAAACATAAGTGTGAGACTTGTATAGAGGCCAAATTGGCTAAGACTCCGTATCATTTAATTGAATGGAGTAGTAAACCTTTAGGTTTAGTACATACGGATGTGTGTGACTTGAAGTATGTACAAACTAAAGGTGGTAAAAGGTGCTTCATTACCTTTATCGATAATTGTACAAGATATTACTATGTTTACTCAATGATAAGTAAAGATGAAGCAAAATAGATGTTCATTCATTATAAGAATGAAGTCAATAATCAACTCGGCAAAAAGATCAAAATGTCGAGAAGAGATAGCGGTGGTGAATATGATCACCATTTGCACAATTATGTTCCGAAAGTGGTATTATTCATCAGACCATAGCATTGTATTCTCTCGAGCAAAAATGACATAGTCGAAAGGAAGAATAGGAGATTGAAATGATGAATGTCATGCTTAT
>MKEJ01058455.1:0-15733 GCA_001753735.1 Embelia ribes
TTGCAAACCCATAGCATCAAATGTGTCATGAACCTCATCATATGAGGTGAAGAAATCTTGTCCATTCGAAGAAAGTCTGAACCACAAACCATGCCAAGAAATTAGCATTAGATGCAACATCTCCGAAATAGTGGTCAGCCAGGCTATGAGTACAAAGAAAGTAAAAAAAGTTAAGAAGAAACTTACAAGTCATTCATCTTGGCATCATATTGACGTTCGTCATAAAGTGATCCTTCTTGTGCCATACCTGCCATGAATCCAAATAGTTGAACAACCATACATAAAAAAGCACGTGAGAACTGACACGGTTTGTTATACTAAAAGTCTAATCATGAAAGACTAGGTCCTATTCCAGTTACACCCTTGATGAGTTTACATGTAATATACATGGCGCATACAGAGGGAAAGATGCTAGTTTTTAAGTTTTCAGTCATAATACAACTAACTAAAGAACAATAGAATTCAAACTTAATAAGTCATTTACTTATAACTGACTCTAACAGGTAGATCAAACATTCTAAGTTCGCAACAACAAGGATTCCAATCACAAAACAATACAATTTTATTTCTTTTGCAATGTGAAAGATCTTAACATATTAGGGGAGAAGTCCTATCCTTTTTTCTAAACGCCTAAATCAGACCTTTGTTAATTTCTTCTTACACAGTAAATTCTCTACATCTATCTTTTTGTGTGCGTGTGAGTGCCATTCAACATGTAACCAGTTACTTTTTCTTTCCAGATTCATACACATTGAAATTTTTAATGCTAGCTTAGTTATATGTTGCTCGAGATTGAACTACTATTCACAAAAGTCTAACTGATTGGATTTTTATACACCATTGAATTTTTACATTTACTGTATAACACATCTTTTTTTCACAGCTAGGCACCACTCTAACGAAAATAACAGGACTAATCAAAATACAAATTCATCACAAAGAAACCATATAAATCTAAGAATCCACAGTGCCAAATAAATTTAATTTTCTCCTCACAAATGGCAAAAAATAGTGAAATTTCTATGGTAAACATAATCATATGAATAGGTGATAAAAAAAGAAAGAAAAATCTCAAATTTAAAAAAAAAAAAAAAAAAAAATTAAATAAATAAAAAAAAAAAAAAAAAAGAGCTTCATACATAGCCGCCCTAGTTAGTAAGAAGGGAATGGCAAAATAATATTATGTTATATGTACGGGTTTAATATGATTTTCTGATCAAAATTGTTTTTTGAAAATTTGACATGATATATAATCTATGTTTTAAATTTCCTAGAAATATGTTATTTTCAATTCTAAAAATATTATTTTTGAAAGTTTACAAAGGGAAAACATTTAAAAACATAATTTATACATTTCTTACACAGAATGTGTGAAAAAAAGTACTTTTTTAAGTTTTAAATATTCCAAAAACTGAAGTTTTTTAATTTATATGTACTTACTGGTGTTGAAAAAATTGGTTCAAGCACTTACTAACCGCGATAGATGACACACAAAATCTATATACACACACACATATAAATAGTGGTGAACCCAAGATTTCATGTTGGGGGGCCGAGTCAACATGTATTGTCTAGGGAACTAATTTCTTTCTGTTAGGTATGCTATATGGTGGAAGTATTTTAAAAATTCCAAAATTTACACATTCTGTGAAAAAAGTTTGGAGGTCGGCGGCCCCTAGCAATATCAATTGGTTCAATCCAAACCGATATCAATTGATTCAATCCAAACCAAACCAAACCAATAATGAAGTAACCCAATCCAAATCCAAATCCAAATCCAAACCAAAATACCTTTCAACCCAAACTAAACCAAATCCAAAATATCTCTAACCCAATCCAATCCAAAACCAAACTAAACCAAACCATTACACAAACTAACTCAAACCATTTCTCTTTTTAATACAAAATACTTTTTTTTTAATAATTCATTTTTGTATATCTTTAATTTCTTTGTACACTCAATATGCAATAATATAAATAAAAATACATATGAATCATATAATTTAAATTTTTAAACAAATTTATTTTTATTATTAAATTCTAAATTGTTGAATAAGTTCATTCTAAAACCGAGAATGATGTTTAGTTAAACAAAAAAAAATTAATATGCATATTCCAATTAGATTTCTATTAATGAAGCAATTTATTGTAGCAAATTGATATTCACTTTTAACTTTAGAGATAGAGACAATGTAAACGATTCCAGCAACACTTCCGAAACTTGTTTGGAAGTTATTAGTAATGAGTGTCTTAAATTGCAATTTCAAATAGTCCAATGTATTTTATTTTATTTTATTTTATTTTTTGTGATTAATCATCAGGTATGATTAGATTTTTTGTTATTGACTATTAGTGAATTTTTGGTTCAAATTACTTGCCAAAAATCTTGCATAAATGCTATTGAAATGAGAGAGAGGATTCAGTGAGAGCAACGGTAGAAGACAGTTATTTTAGACTGGCAAACTCTAAATCTCTAAGTGATTGGATAGACTATATATACTATGGATGGGATCGGATCCAAACCAAAATCAGTTATTAGATTTTGGATTGGATTTGATCCAATCCAAACTCATGTTTAACCCAATCCCAAACCAATCAAAATATATTTAATTTGGATTTGTTTTGGATTGAAATTCCCAGACCAATACAATTGACGTACTAGTGGCCCCCTTTCGGTTTACCAATACACATATATGTATGCAATGCATGTGTAATTATATTATATTGACCGAAAAATGTAAATGAAGTTAAAAATACAACAAATTTTGCATAAAAAAGAATGAAAATATAACATTTGCAAATATAAATTAAAAGATTAAATATGAGAGCTGTTACCGTTGGAGGGGCTGATTGGTAGTAGAGAGAGAGAGAGAAAGGAATTTGTGAATGGGGTTTGTGATTCAGGAATAAACCAGTGTATTACCTCTATATCCTTCTAAAACCTATTTTTTACCGCTATTGTTTCGGAATAAAATTATTTCTAAAGGGCAAGTTAGGAAATTCAAAAATTAGACACAGCTTCAATTTTGTAATTGTCAATTTCTGGCCTTCCATATAATTATGGTATAGAAATAGTAAAGATATATATTATATATATGAACAAATTAACTTCTCTATCAGTGCTAAAAGGCATTAACATTTAACAGAAAAATCACATTTTTGAAAACGAAATAGTAGATTCACATATAGAATGCACACGCACATATATAGAACTTGTGTGTGCGCACGCGCGCGCACATATATATATATATATATATATGAACAAACACGTGTACGCATATATAGCGCACGCACACACACATATATATATGAACAAATTAGCATCTCTGTAGGTGCTCAAAGGCATCAAAGTTTAACAGAAAAATTGAGAAAAAATAGCAGAATCATGCATAGACAACAGCAAACAATTCATTCATTTGTCGTTCACGTATATAGATGCATACTTGTAATAAATGAACAAATCAATAAATCTGTCTGTGTAAGAAAGCAGCGTTAAACTTAATACCTGAGAGAGAGAGAGAGAGAGAGAGAGAGAGAACTCCGCGGATCTGTATGCCGTGGAGTTTTGAGAGATAAACAGAGAGAGGTAGTGAGCCTATAGAGTTCTGTTTATATAATGCATGTCAAACTATATATTGTTTTCCCTATTTTGCCCCTGATTGGGAACATAATTACTGTCTTAGATTTGGGGAAAAAAATATTATTTATAGGAAGCAGGATTGCTGTTGCGTTCAGTGCGTTATACCATTCCTACAACACTTTTGAGCCAAATGATCTAGATTTAATACTACAAATTTTTGTTATAATATTATTTATATTTTTTAAATTGTAAAAATTTGAATTATTGAATCTGAAACATGTGGCTCAAAATTGAGTTGCATGATACTATAGCGCACAGTGCATTACACAACAAACCTATTTCTCTATTTATATGTTAGTTAGCAAATTCGCAAATTTTTATCCTTAATTATAAGCAATTTTTATCGTTTAAATATAATAAAATACTGTTATTGAAGAAAACTTTCATTTTTGTAAAACCTAATGAAAAAATACACAGATATACTACACATTCCCATAATACATAGGTAATTCATGTTTTTTTTTTTAGCATTTATTCCGCTTAAAATCTTTAGAAAAATATTAAAAAAATAAGAAATAATGGTATTATTATGAATTTTACAACATAAAGTAAAAACATGTCAAAATTTTGGAACATATTTTTGCAAAAAGAAATTTATTAAATCCGTCAATTCTATTTAATATTTTTGCCGTTTTGTACTTTGCAAACTTCCCTATGTCACTTTTTCACCAGTGTTCACCACGTCAAAATTTACAAGTTTCTAAGGTATAGAGCAAAGAACGAAAGCAAGAGCAACTACATGACCTCTTAAGAAATATGGCGATCTAGCTTTCGCCACTATTTTATGTGTTTTTTTCATAAATTTAATTTTAATTACCGGTGGCATATGAATTTATAATGGTCCCACGTATAAAAATGGATACGTACTTTTCATCCCATTCATGGCACACTCAAGAAGAACAAAAAGAGTGAAAGGATAAGTAGGAACAAGGTGCACACGTATCCTTGCTTATTATGATTTAAAATTTTACACTAATTGCATTAGTAGAAGTTCTCAAGTTTTGAATAATATATTTGTATCACAAATTATAAGAAAAGTGACCCCATTTTGTTTCTTCAATACTTTTTTTCCCCTCATGATAGAGAGCCCTAAGTTGCTCAAAGCGGAAGCCGATATCAACATAAATAATCGTGAAAAACTATTTCAACCCTATGATCACATATTGATCAATTGTAATGACTTTCATAATATAATATGACCTTGCATCTATAATAAACACTAATTATGTCACTTGTACCAGACTCCGGGACTATTATTAGTGTTCCAATTAAGAACAAAATATTGTTTGAAATTAGTGTAGTGACCCTTTCTTAAGCTTCCTAAAATTTGCCCCCAAGTTTTCCATTGTTACACTGGGAAATTGTAATAAACCAAGATATCCACCGCAACTCAAAGTGAGAAATCAACTCGAGAGGAACATGGAAAGAACACGAATCCAAAGTTTATAATTTTGATTGAAACATTACCCGCAAAATTTCACAACCAATAGCCGCTACACGGTCTGATTCAAAAGCTGATACATCACCAGTTTGCATTACTAATAGCATAAAAAGTAATGTAACAAGTTCAGATGCCTTCGACTATGACAAGATAACAACCCAGGTAGACACGAAAAGGAGCAGAGTGAACAGTTATCAGAATGTCTCTTAGAAAACCTCTTTCATCATCGTCGTCTCTTCAGAGGAGGTCAGCGACGTTCGATGGCAACTCCTCAACCAACACATTGTAAAACCTCTGGATATCGGATAGCATTCTCTCATCATCCCTCGTCACAAAATTGATGGAAACACCCTTTCTCCCAAAACGACCACTACGCCCAATACGATGTAGATAGTTCTCCGGCTGAGTTGGAAGATCATAGTTGATAACGAGAGAGACTTGTTGAACATCAATTCCGCGAGCCAAAAGATCAGTAGTGATGAGAACGCGAGAAGAACCAGAACGGAACTCACGCATGATTATGTCTCTGGTGTTCTGGTCCATGTCACCATGAGTAGCTGAGACAGTGTGGTCTCTGCTTCGCATCTTGTCGGTGAGCCAATCGACCTTCCGTCGAGTGTTGACAAAGATGACACTCTGGGTGATGGCCAGGGTTTCATAGAGATCGCAAAGAGTCTCAAATTTCCATTCTTCCTTGTCGACATTGACATAGAACTGCTTGATACCCTCAAGGGTGAGCTCGTCCCGCTTAACCAGGATCCTCACAGGTTTGTTCATGAACTTCCTTGTGATCTCAAGGGCCTCAGGAGGCATAGTGGCTGAGAACAAACCCACCTGGACTTTCGAGGGCAAGAGTTGGAATATGTCATAGATCTGGACCAAACAAACATTAGTGTCGGTCAACCAATTACTGCAACTGAAATATAACATATTCTAATCGAATCCAGAAATTTTGAAATCTGAGTACGAGTGAGTGAGCATTAAGAATGAGAAGGTTCTGACCAAAAATCCAAATATCTTCTACATGAAAAATATGGACTTGACAAAAGTCAAAACCATTACATTATCCAGCAAGCAATATGGTTTATCCATATAACCTTCGAAACTGGCCATCAACTTGACCTACTTTGCTAACCAACTCTGAGTCGTAAAACTAATGGATGAAACAACAATCCAAAAAGAAGGTACTTTTCCCGTGAGCAATTGGTGGAAAACCTAAACAAAGCGAGCACAGAACTACCTAACTCATTTCTATTTGCCAACAGATTGGTCATACACAACAGCTCTGCCTAGCTTGCTTGTTATTCTGATAATTTATAAAAGCACTAATCCACATAAAGACACATAGTTTTGAAGAATGACCTGATCCTTGAAGCCACGAGAGAGCATTTCATCAGCCTCGTCGAGTACAAACATCCTAATATTGTCAGGACGTAGAGACTGTCTCCTCAGCATATCAAACACACGGCCAGGAGTACCAACAACAACGTGGACACCACTGGACAGAATTCGCTGGTCCTCACGGACACTGGTGCCACCAACGCAGGCATGTACCTTCACACCAAGATAGTCACCAAGTGCTCGCATAACCTTCTCAATCTGCTGAGCAAGCTCGCGAGTAGGAGCCAAAACCAAGGCCTGGCACTCCACTAAGCCATAATCCAATTGCTGAAGGACACCAGAGCAAAAGGTTGCTGTTTTACCAGTTCCAGATTGTGCCTGTTGAATCACATCAAGACCCCTAATGAACGGAACGATTCCCCTTTGTTGAATTGCTGAGGGCTTCTCAAAACCTACATTCGAGACATTCATACACAAGAACATAAACAGAAGCAAGAGCATTCACTTTTAAATGGTAAATTCATGCATCAAACAAAACAGATAATAATGTAAAAATGCACAATTTTTCCTACCCGGAAGCAAGCCACTTTTCCAGGACTTTAGAATATATGAAATTCTAAATACAACTAAAGATGATTACAGAATAAAAAGGCATATGAAACCACAAAATAAAGTGGACAATCAAACTGCATCATACACATGAAGTAATACACCACAGATAGCCTCTGACTAATAAAAGGTTGAAGCATAAATATGTCTACCATATGCATAAATGCCCCTCAGAAGATTCTCCTGCAAACCCATAGCATCGAAAGTTTCATGAACCTCATCAAAGGATGCAAAATGCTCATCACCTGAAAGTCTGCACAAAAAGCCATGTAGGGTAATTAGCATCAAATAAAAAATTTACAAACTTAATATCAACCTTCACAAAAAACCTACAATCAAGATCTAGGTAAAAAAACTTACAATTGATGCTTAAAAGGATATATAACCAAACATCATATCAACCTTTCACAAACACTGCCTATAATCAAGATCAAGGTAAAGATTCAGAAATCTTACAGCTCATTCATTTTGGCATCATACTGACGTTCATCATAGAGTGATCCTTCCGGTGCCAGACCCGCCATGACTGCAAAGATGTTTAACCACCACATTTCAAAAATTTTAACGACCATCTATCCAAAAGCAAGGGCTTCTGAGGTTTAGTTTGAAAGTAAAAAAGCAAACAGAAAGAACCAAAATCCACACCATTCCCGCTAATTTACATCATTGCAAAAATTATTATGCAACTATAGTGCCAACATAATCAGGTCACTTTTACTGGCTGAATTTTCCACTAACATGACTCCATTGACTGAAAAACAATTCAAGTACAGCTGATGATCAAATCATTTACTTTTTAAGATAATCATTTTTACAATTAATTTAAAAAAACCATAACAGCTTGTACCATTCCTACAAGAATAACTTTAGGCAAAAAGACATCAAAATAGTATTAAATTAGAAATTTTATAATTATGAGATGATGTTAATTTCTGATTTCTCTAGTTATGAGCCTCAAAATTTAAGACGCCATTCAAGATAAAAGTTTTATATAAAGTTTGAATTGTGTAGCATTTACTCATGAAGAAACATCATCTTGAATAAACCTAGGAGCACCATTACACGCAGATTTTTATATAAAAAGGTTTGTTTTATTGCCTTTTTCGACATAAAATCCAACCTTAAAAGGAAGCCCAGTCACAAGTAGTTAAAAAAATAGGCCAAATAAAAAAAAAACTTGCCTTCAACCCTTTTCTTTTCTGTGTAATACATATAAGACAAACACCCAATTTTTCGCAACAAGCCTATCTTTACAGTAACAACTAAAGAACAAACTTTTTGCCATGAAAAAACTAATTGGAACTAGAGAAAAAATAAAACAAGCATAGGTTCAATTTGCCTAGTTGGAGCGTCATAAGACACCATTTTATATTAACTTATCTAATAGTTCCGTTGGCACTTTGGGTTCGTTTGGTTGCAGTTATTCAGCAAATAAGCCAGCTTATTTCTAACTGAAAAGAAGCTTGATCCATCCGCCATAAAACTTCTAACTTATTTAGGTCAAAACAACAAATAAGCTCAGGTTATAAACTTTGAACAGCCAAACGTTGCCATAGTTCTTAAGCAAAAAAAAAAAAAACGAATAAGCTAGTTGCAACCACACAAGCCTTTTGTACAGTAATCACACACAAAGAAAGAGAGCCACTAACAAATTTAAGCAAATTCCTATGTTTTGAGCTTAGGTTGCCCAAAACTTTGAACCTGGGTTCTTTTTCTTTTATATGTAAATTCAAATAATGAAATAACCAACTTATTCTTTTGTTAAAGGGTTCAAACATAGGAAGTAATCAAAGAAAAATACACACTTTTCAGAATAAACACAATTATACTCTGACAAACCCACAAACAAAAATCAAAGAAACCCAAACTTTTAATCGACAAGTTTTTTCAATAGAAAAACAAATATGTAGAAATCAAAAGGCATATTAAATTTACTAGATTTGGGATAAAAAAGAAACCTGAAGAAGGAGGAATTGAATGACGATCGGTGAAGAGAGAGAAAGAATAAACTCCGCGGATCTGCGCCGTGGAGTTGAGAGAGGGGAGAGAGGCGGCTGAGAGTGAGGGTTATGTATGCAATCAAACCCCATGTATTTTACTATTTTGCCCCTCAGCTTAATTTCTCAAATAAAAAAAAATACTCCTATTCATTCTACTTCGTAATCACAAGAGCGTTCAGTAACAAGGATTCAATCTCAAAGTTTTTCATAATAGTATCATTTTTATTTTTGTTACCTATTATTACTTTTTTCTAATGTTAAGAACATTAACATGTTAAAATTTTTAGATAAATTCACAATAAAAATGATAATAAAAATTTTAATTTACTCCAGTTCATATTACTTTTTTATAATACTAAGAACCTTAACATGCTTAAGATTTTAGATAAATTCACAATAAAAATGGCAATAAAATATTAATTTAACAAAAATAAATATGATATTATTCTAAAAACTTTGGGATTGAATTTGTGATTTTTGAAAATTTTGGTATTATCAATGTTTCAATTGAGAATATGGTTGCTCAAATAAATTATTATTCAAACTATGAGAATCATTCATGTAATTCACATTTTTTATTATTAGGTTTCATTTCGCTTATGTGACGAATTTGAAGTTTATTAAAATATTAATTCACCGTACATTTTGGCGATTTTGTTTTAAAAAAAAGTTCATAATTTGTCATAATATATGGTGAATTATTTAATATTTCGTCATCCCTTTTGGCGAACTGTATTAGGTGCACCATTTTAGTAATTTTGGGGATAGATGGACCAATGACGAAATATTAGACCCCACCTGTCCTATGAAAAAAAAAAAAAACCAGTCTTTTATATTTTTAGGATTTATCTTCGCTGATTCTCTCATTTGAAAAATCAATAAAAGGAAATATTCTATATAAATATTGTTATTTTTTTAATTAGAAATACAATAGTAAATTTCTCAATGGAAAACTTTATTATTCACGCTTTTTCTATTAATTTTTTTTTTAACAAAAACTATAAAATTTTGGTTAAGATTCGGAAAAATATTTTTTAATATTTTATTATATGATATATAATTATTCTAAATTTATTAAGTTTTCAGAAGAAATATACTACTTCAATGATTCTATACAATTGGTGAGGACTATTGATGGGTGTAACTTCACAAAGTTTCAATTTATGTGAGAGAAATAAATTTATTAGACCCTGAATTGCATTATATTGAAAGAAGTTTTATTTCTGTTTTGCAAGGCAAGCCAATGTAATGAAATTGAATGTCCCACAATAGTATCGGAATGTCCCGGATAATCGACTCATCTGTCTAGTTAAGTCTCACGAAACGTTGTCTATTATACAAACTATAACTTGATTGACTCTTAGTTTCGTTTGTTTTGAGTAAAAAATAAATTTTCTAAAAGATATTTTGAAAAAAATTTATTTAATTTCCTTTATTTTCTGGGTGTTTGGTTGTATGTTGATTTTTCTCTAAAAAATTATTTAATAAGAGCACTAACCAATTTTATTTTTTTACAAGTCAAATGCGTAAGAAATTAGTTACATCCAAATTGGTGTCAACTCATCATGCTCTTCTATTTTACGAATAGTCTTTTTGAATCTAACTAATGATTCAAGTGAAAAAATATTGTATATTATTTTATATTATTTTATATTAAGTTGCCATACCAGATGTAATTACTCTATATTCGATATTTTTTTTTACTAAATCTCATCTATTAAAAGATAAAAATTATTTAACAAAACTATAAGTAGTATTTTTTTCCCTTGGCTTTTATTTATTTTTACACATCTAAAGGTAAAAACAAATGTGTTTAATTTATTATTTTTTTAAATAAATTGGCTTAAAAAAATAACTTTTATTTATATGTGAACTTAATTATAAATAAGTTGGCTTCTAAGAGAAAATCAAGTTTCAAAAAAATTAACAAAAATCCTACTAAAGTATCGCTCAAGTATCCGAAAAATATTTTCCAGTAAATTTGAAAACAAGTTATTTTACCCAAAATTTAAAAAATATTTTTAAAATATTTTCCTCAAAAATAATTTTCCTACAATAATATATGTACTTCAATAAAAACATAACAGAAAGTGCAACAATTCTTATGTCTTTTTTTCTTTAAGATAAGATAGAATCAACGCAACATGAAAGATCTCACGTAAGTTTTGGTTTTCTTTCTGTACATGATTGTGATTTTTCAACCGAATAATACATTATTTTTGCATTTAGATAGCCCGGTTCTAAAAACAAATGCAATAAAACCAACAAATAAGTTATTCTTGCATATGGACAGCCGAATTCTAAAAGAATAAGACTTCTTTACAACCATTTAAGTGCAGCTGCATACGTATTTCACAATGCTGCAAAAAAGTGCATCACGAGTAAAACTTCGAGACGAAAACTACAAATGAATTACTACTTGAGACGAAAACTACAAATAAGCTACTGTGTTCTCCATGTCTCATGCCATCATCACTATTTCACCGTGGGAGCCTGTCAAAAGAAGAATCAAACTCGGCCTTTAAAAAATATAAAAAGAAGAGAAATAGAAGCACAATAACATAATAATAGAACAAGTTTGGAAGTAAATTTCCAAATCCAACTAGTTTTCAAACTATTTATCAAAGTAAGTCTGTTGAGACGAATCCATCATTGCCAATGGCGGTTTTATTGTGAATCATGCCACAGTTCAGCACAAACCCACCATAGGCAATGATTTTTAAGTAAACATGCTATTGGTAAGGGCGGGTTCATGTCGAACAAGTTTATTATGATAAATAGTCTCAAAACAAAGCTGGTTTTGGTAAATAAGTTTGAAAACTTGCAGTTTAGCCCTTTTGGTAATTTTCTTGCAAGTTTCGTAAAGACAATACAAGAACACTTAGGCTGCTCTCAATATATCTATTCAAAGCTCTACTCAAACTCCATTTTGTACACAAGCAAGGAAGAGCTCATTATAGCGATCATTTGGTTTAAAGTACAAGCAACCGTGATATATGCCACGTGTAACCACCAAAGGTTCAGATTGAAATTTTGAACACTTGTATACAGATGTTTAATCAGCACCTGTGGTGCCACCAAGTGGCAATACAACAGTTTTCTTGTATATTTTCTCCTTGAAAAGCAGCGTCGTTTCGATTTGTTTCATTCTCTACAGCTTGAACATTAACTAGCTGACAGTAAAGGGTTGAGCTTGAAGGTTTCTATCCCTCGTTGCCACTGACACATTATTCAGGGGGAAAACATGTATGAATCTTGTAAAGCGAAAACCTTATCCTTTTGGTACTTACATCTCTCAAATATTTCTTTAGCCAACTGCAAGAACGAATCGGCATCTTCAGCCATCTCAGCAACTCTATCAGCCTCTTTCACAGCTTCGGCTGCTACAAAGGACTTGTTCTCCGCTTCGGCAACTTTGTAAGCAGCAGCCACCACCGCATCTTCCACTGTTTCCCCAAGATAACTGCCACTTGTTTGAGGCTGCCTTGGATGATGCACGATGTCCTTTGGTTTTGGGGCAGGCGGTTTTACCCCGGGCAAGATATTCCCCGCGATCCTATAGCCGTTCAGGGCCTAAACATTGATACACATAACAGAAATCAATAATCTTCTAATTTCACCAAAATATATGCATGTACTTGAGAAAATCTAAATACTCAAAGAGCATGAACTGTGAAGCTTAATTTTGAAAGCTACGTCGGACTTTGAGAAGGGCAGTTCAATCCCAGAATTTACGCCAAGTCCTAAGCTATAAGAAAGAATGTGTATAAAACTTCAAGCAATAAGTCCCAGCTAGGTTAGAAGTGTGATTTCAATATCAAGTATCATTTATGTATTCCACAATTTGGAAAGGAACAAAGCATTAATTCAAAAGTTCAATCACACTAAAAGAAGTGGTAAAACAGGCATAAACTGAGGTCAAAACCCAGTAAACGAAAAGCATTCTATTTCCCTAATTAATAACAGAACCAAATTTGGATATTTATACAATTCACCTCATTATTCTACCAGTACATTTTTTCCATAAAATTCACTTCATTTAGAATTTCGTCATATCATATGCTTTAAAAACAAGCCAATTGAAATAACTTGAAAGCTAATACAAACAAACAAAACATAAAGAGGTCACCTTCTCAAGTCTGCCTTGCCCTAAAAGCCTTCTCAATCTACCGGTCAACAACCTCCTAAAGTTTGGCGGAACCTCGTGTCTTTTCTGAATCAATTTGCAAAGAAATAATACAAAAGTCAGTCTCAAAAAACTAGGAAACCATAATAAGTGAGAAACAAATGATATAAGGCGTGATCTTTTAGGAATCAAAAGCAATAAAGGAAGTCAGTACTATAAAGTTGCAGTGCAAATAGATAATGAAACCCAACGAATAGAAACAAAAACAGTGCAAATGAATTAAATAAAAAAATTAATGCTTCCATATATTGTGCATGGAAATCAATTGGACATCCCCCAATTAGACTTTCAATATCACTCAAGTAGTAATTCAAAACATTTCATCTTTGTGTGGACCTCAGCTAATGGTCTAAGAGCACCTCTTCAGTAGCCTCTTGTGCAATCTATATGGGAAAATGCGTAATGTACTACTACTAGCAAAGGGAAAAGGAAGAAAATTGAACACGTGATTTGCTTTCACTTTACAAGCCTGAAGGGGAAAACAGTGGAATGTTTCATTAGCGACTATCAAGTACTTTCACAAAACAAAGAAAACAAAGCGAGTTCTTAACAACTCGTTACATAAGAGTTCGAAAACGCAAATCAATGCACATGAAGGACATAAACTATTTACGTAGGGATATGGTCCAAGTTACCTCAATAAAACTGACCAGTGAACTAATATCTGATCCATTTGGGTCCTTCATGGTTGAGAGTGCTTCATAAACCATGGCATTGTACCTGAAAACAAGTCACTAAATCATGCAATTCCCAGTGGAAAATTCTTTATATATAACATATATAAGATGGGAGAACTCCCACATAATTATAGAGCTTATATTTGCTCTCTTTCTTACAGCCCCAGTCAATATCAGAACCCAATATATTAATTCTAAGAACATCCAAAATAAAAAAGAGGGCACTGATTTCATTCTTGTTATAGCGAATCAGCATTCAGCAACCTTTTTCTGCCTAGGAATAAATCATCAAAGCCAGCTCAACCAAGATTAATCCAACCATGGAGCATACACCATCGCCAATACTGGTTTTTCATCGGTTTTTGGGGTGTGATGATTCTACATTTTGTATTCTTTGGGAATATATGCTCAAACTTTTGTGACAGAGGATTACTAGGTACAACAGTTGCCTTATAACAGGCCACCTAATCACTATTCCTGTACACATTAGCCACATATCATTCAAAAAGCACTTCTTTTCTTAAGATATCCTACTCTAAACTTCTCCTGGTAGGACGTCAGAATGTTAGATTTTTCGACAAGAATTATACTTCTATCCAGTGTTCAAGTGTCTATTACACAGCTATGGAATATGAATCTTTCCTCATTTATCTATTCACAATGTACCATATTGGTGATTGTGAACCAACATGTTTACTGAATAACATGCCACCAACAAAATAATTCTTTCCAGGGAAATCAAAATGATAAACAAGTCAGCAATCGACCCTATTGACAACTGAACCATATATAATAAAAATTCCCCTTTTAAGCAGCATTCTCGAGAACCCCATGAGCTATTGTTCGGATGCCTATCCTAGTGATATGAGTTAGTGCTTAAATCAAAATATGTGACAATTGCTTGAAGAGACCAGCTCATGTAAAGGTTCCTTCATGCTTTCCTTTGTTTTTGTTTCCCAGCTAACTTCTTGATTTCCATATTATTTGACATTAGAATATAGATATTGACTAAAGTTTATGAAAAAAAGAAGAATAGTTCGTTTACTTTGAAGCAGTTTTTGCATCTAATACGCATTTCTGGAAGTCATCCATGATTACATCTGTCGGAGCATCAATTGCAATCAAAGCAGTAGAAGCAGGTGTTTGAGCAATAGGCAATGGAGTAGCAGGAGCATCTGGAAAGGCCTTTGGTTTAAATGTCCGTGATTTATCCCTAGGATTTTGGCCATTGGCAACACTCATATTTCGCCATTTGTCCTGTATTGGCATGACGATAAAGAGTTCAATGAAAACAGCATTTTGAATGAAAATTTACAAGCTTCTAGGTAAAACGGTGACCTTCCATAGATACAAACAGAAATTCTAATGCTTAATAATATGAAAATTTTAAACATATTCACCTATTAGCCATACCTACTTCTTGTGTACATAGTCCACCTATAATTTATATGTTTAAATAACCAGTAGTATTTTATCCTAATGTCATGTAGATGCCCTAAGATCTAGATTACTCCAGCTAATTTACAATAGTCATTAATGCTTGCAAGGCCCTTAACTTCAAACTAATCCGTTTGAGTGAGGATGTGCAAAGTGGACCAGGTGGTACCAAAGGCGACCCGGGCTTACATCTAAGGTATGCACCTTCACAAAAAAAGAAAAAGTAAAAAAGAAAAAAAAAGAAAAAAAAAGAATAATAATAAAGATACTCTCGTAGGGTAGAAAGAATAATACCGAGGTGCTCACAATGTGCTTTCTCCGAAGGTGAATAAACAAGAATATCGTCAATAAACACCACTACGAACTGATCAAGATAATGTTGGAAGACTCGATTCATCAAAT
>MKEJ01058475.1:0-14513 GCA_001753735.1 Embelia ribes
TATAATATTTTTGTTAAATAATTTTTTTATAAATCCACAGTAGAAATACGTGAATATTTGCTAGTATGTATAAAATTTCGATTTGTTTTTATTATGTAGTGATTATCTAAAATATACAATGAGTAAAATTGGTGTTCAAATTATATAATCACCAATCATTATCCTAAAGTATAGAACTGCTCCGTAAGTTTTAAATAAATATTGTTTTAGATAATTTCTCTTGTTTTATTTTAATTGCTTCTTTAGAAAATCAAGATTATATTTATTATTATTATTTTTTAATTTTACCCATGTGAAACCAACTAAATTTCCAACCCCGTCACATAACTCATGCATTTAACGAAGAATATTGGGGTAAAAAAACATATCAATTCTTCACTAAATTTTTAACTATTTAATGATTTATTTTTTACTATTTAATCATTTGAATTTTTCTGCGTTAATCTTAATTGTCATTTAATTCTTGTGCCCAAACGTCACATACCATAATATCTAAAATTCAAAAGTTATTTGTCTTCTAACTTCACGACTATTCTTTGCATATACATATAGAACATTAATAGTTTGATACTGATAAAATAAAATAAAAAAATGATATATAAAGTTAACAAATAATACTATTTTTTAATTATTGCATCACTAAAATATCGTTTTTGAAATTATATCTATCGGTATCTATAATATTTTCGACAAAGTATAGGGAAAGAAAATAAATAATATTTTATGCTATAGAATATTGATTACAAATAAAGGTTCTATAGGTATGAAACTCTTTGTTATGTACTTTAGGAAATCAATTTAATAAAAATGTTGTCACGATCCTAAGGGAAAATGTTATTTTGTGTCTTCTTTTGAGAAAATAAGAACATTATTGTCAACATTTTTTTAATAAAAAATACACTTAATAAGACAAAAATACTTAACAAATAATAACATTCTCAGCAGATTAACTAAAAGTACATTTGTGGCTATAGTAACTAACAAAAGTACAAAAAAATGAAATAAAAATAGAAATCTTACATCAAATTGGTTTTTTTTTTTTTCACAATTGCTACATTGATTTTGTTAAAGATATGATTAGCATTACTAAAACAATTTCTCACTCATTTCTCTCCTTTCTCTCTACTTTTCTAGTGTTTATTATCTCTTATTTCTCTCTTCATTTTTTCTTTCTCTTCTCTTTTTTATTTAAAATATTATAACTTTAAATTTATTGAACATATTTTTGCATGGTATTAAAGCTACCGAATGTTTAATAAAAAAATCCATATTGACATATTAATATAATGATTTTGTATGACAAATTATTTAAAAGTTATGTTTCATTCTCATTTATAATTTTAAATATAATAAATAAATAAATAAATAAGAATAATAAGAAAAAATTTATATAATGAACGAAGGCTATAGATATTATGTAAAATAATTAATCTGATTCTTGAAATAAATTAGAAATAAATAAAAAAATTAATATTTTTGAACTAAAATAGTAAATATTTTTATATAAAGTAATGTGAATGCTCCAAGAGGACCTATTATTCCAATACCTGTTCATGATAAAAAATAATAATAATAATAATAATAAACTTTTTAGGTACTTTTTGGACGCAAGTTGGGGACTTGAGATGGGCACCTCGAAATGTCTCCCAAAAAAACAAATAATAAAGAAATGGTTCTGATTGTAAAACAAATGCATTCCAATTTTAACCATAAAAAATAGGGTAAATTATACTTTGCCCCATGCGGTTTCTGAACATTTCAAAAAAATTTCTAAGGTATTTTAAATTGCACTTTGCCCTCAAGTCATAGTACAAGTTTGAATTTCATATGGAAAAATCATTTTTACACCTAACTTTCTCGCCTTGTTTTATTAATTGTGATGCTTATAGTTGTGAAAGTTAAAGAAATACCATACTATACAATCCATTTATATGTGTAATTAAACAACCAATTTTTAAGGAGTTGATAAAATAGAGAACGGATGTTATATAAGGGGTATTTAGGTAATTTTAAGGATAATTTATGGCCCTAAATCTGACTCATTATGCTCCCAAAATTTTAGGGATAAATTGCAATCCACATATAAATCTCATGGGGGAAGTGTAATATAAAAAATTTCAGGGGTAAGGTGATATTTTCAGAAACCTCATGGGAGCAAAGTGTAATTTAGCCAAAAATAAAAGTAATTACTACTTTTCTTTTTCTTTCCATTTTGTCCCAAATTATGTTCCTTATTTTCTTAATTTGAACGGACATCTAAATGAGTATGTACTACTAAATATTACATCATTTATTATGATTTTATCAAAAAATGCGTATTTTCACATTCCAATGAAAGTCCTATTATTAACTAATATTTTATTAATCCGAATTGAAAAATTAAATTATCTGTCAGATAGGACAGAGAGACTATTGATCTTTCATTTACTCCATTTGCTATTTTGCTTTGATTAATATACCGTACTGGTCAGTTAACAGAGCTACATTTATTAGAATGAATAAGTACAACATCTAATAAGTACAACATCTATCCTTTCAATTTTTAGGGTTCAGCAAAATAATAATAATAATAATAATAACAATAAAAAAAATTAAAAAAACGATTGCAAATTTTAGGATTAATTACAGTTTCCCCCTTCACTTGTATCGTTCGACAATTTGCCCCTGATTTTTTAATGGACTCGACTACTCATAATTTGAAAAGGAAAACTAAGGCAACGAATCCTTAATTATTATCTAAGCTTATACCTTAGAAAACAAAGGTAGCGAATTGCAATTATTCTGTATCGAAAATTTTCAAAATTTAGGTTTTTCTAGTTATGCATTTAATGAAAAGACGATTTATTCCTTCAAAAGTAGAAAGCATATGATTTATTCTCAGTCACAGTCGATAGAAACAACCGAATAAAAATTAAACAAACCATACAGCATATGAATAGAAAAAAAATTATTTTGCACGTTGGCTACCCGATATTTTCTTTGTATTGTTTCCGCGTATAATATTTTTCTTTTGATCTTGCGTTTACACGAATACATATAGGTAACCGTGCATATTTTTAAGAAACTAAAATAACTAGGCATTTTTTCTCAAAATTCCCAAAAATCACAAAACGATATATAATTTCGTAATGTATGCATAGCCACAAACTATACTTTTTTTTGCACTTTTAACTTTGGTGATCAATTTCATGAAATTGCTGACTTCAAAATTTTGACAAAAATATAAAGCTTAGAAAATATACAACGCTTGACTTTGAAGTTGCAGTTGTTCCACGTCACTGATTTTAGCAACAGAAATTCATGTTGTTGAAAACATGGCATTAAAGTTTCATAATATTTTCCAAAACAGAAACAATACTAAATGTTTTTCTATAGCTAAATACAGATGGTTCCAAAACTTTATATAAAAAAAATTATATACTATAATTTAAGTTCTTCAAGCCGTATTCTTTTAGGCCCTACTGTGGGAATGTTTTCAAAGTTGATTTTAAAAATTGGTTCTAAAAATAGATATAATTATAGTATTTGGTAAAAAAAAAAAAAAAAAATCTATTTTAATAAGTTGAGTGATGTTTGGTAAATGAATTTTTTTTGTTGTTGTGAAAAGACAAAAACAGATATATATTGGGAATGAGTAAGATATAATTGAGGTTATATTAATATTAATTATATTATCTACTAAAATAGTAATATTTTGATAGATGGTTGTTATGTTTTTCATTTTTTATTTTAATTTTTATTATATACATTTATATTGACAGTAATTATAAAGTATGTTTTTTTTTTTTTTGAAAAAATTAACCTCTAATTAGAAAAAAAAGAAATGAGTGAAATACAATTTTTAGCTAATCTATCTATATTTGAAAACACTGATGTTTTTTAACTTATATAGATATATAGGATAATTATATTGACATTTTATTCTATAAATACTTCTACTTACAATTATCATGAAAAGAAAATAATAAATGAATAATTTAAAATTAGTGATAAACAATACTAATAAAGAAAAAAGAAAAAAAAAGGTAAAAAGGAAGAAAACTGATGAGAGAGGAACCGTGCATGTAGCATATGTGGCCAAAAAATGCGGATGTCCTTTGAAAATCTCTATGAAATTAAGAATTCGCCCCCCATTTTATACGAATTCGCGAATTGCTCCATGTGAGAGCCCAAATATTATACAAATTCACCCAGAAATCGACGATTCGCATTTTCAGAGCGGGAGCGTGGGTACAAAGTCACAAATTTGGTGACCTAGATCGCAATAATGAAATTTCAGAATTGAAGGGACATTGGCAGTCTTATTGATAATGAAATTTCACAATTGAGGGGACATTGCCAATGGAAGATGGTTTCGGATTTTGAGCAAGAGGGAGACAATTTTTTTAGTGAATTTTGTAATAAAAAAATTTGATAATAATTTTATAATTTTATTTAAAAAATTATATTTTGAAAAATTTTTCCTCAATCTTATACTTTTTCAAAAAGCATTAAGTACTCTTCACCCATTGGCAATAATGGGCTTATTTGGTGGCAGTACAAAATAATACTTTTGTACTTTCACATAAAAAAATATATATATTTGGTTGCAATGGTAAAGATAAAATACTCTTTACTTAAAAATATCAAAAATATATTTCTATAAAAGTAAACATTTTATTATTTTTTCCAAAAAAAATATACTCCTGCCATACTTTACCCTATTATTAACTATTTTTCATTATTTCTAATGAAAATATATTTTTTTTTCAATTTCTACGAAGTATAAGATTTTATACATATTTGTATGTATGAATTTTTCCACATACAACGTACATGTGCTGATGCATGAAAGAGAGAAAATTGACACGTATGAAAGAAAAATCATTATTATAATAAAAAATTATTTTATCTCTTACGTGTCAGAACATGTACGATATATGTAAGAAAATTCTTATATAAAAGTATACATAAAAAATTATAATTTTCTATCTCCAATATAAAAATACACTTACGTTCTTTTAAAATACAAGCAAAGAAGCCCAATATTTTTTCCTTATCCGTAATTTTTCAATCAAAATAGCGACAGCACTTAATTAAACTCCGCTAAAATTGAAGAAAATTTTGTCCAATAGAAACTCGTACGGAACCATTTACTATCTTCTCTTACTACTAGTCTTCACTTTTGAGGTGTTGTGTTGATCATATAATGGTGACAAAAAAGTAATATAACTGTTTGTTTTTTTTAAGTCCACAATAATGTGACTTTTTATGTTGTAACAATTGAAAATAGTTGTGTGTCTCTTAATGAAATGTACCTAATTTTCCCATACACAGCATTATTGATTCGGGCCATTTCAAAAAATCCCAAACTAAGTTAATTAGTGTCCCCTTATCGATGACAAAGTAATTTATACAGAGAACTTGAGTATTGAGAACGAATAGTTGCGAATTCTTACGGAGAAAAAAATAATACGGAGAGTGAGAATGAATTAAGGGGCAAAGCTATTTACAAAATATTTTACAAATTTTGTACGCCATTGGATATAAAATGATCTAACGGCTAGGATATATACTATTTTTCTATTATCTCTCTATGTTTTTTCTGATATATTATAGTCGTTGAATCGCTTCAGATTCAATGACCTACAAAATTTGTAAAATACTTTGTAAATAATTTTCTTCTTTATCCATTCCTATATACACACACACACACACATATATATATATATATAACAGATTTAATAGTGATAATAGTAGCTAGTAGATTGTATGTACATTGCTAGTGGGAGTACAAAAGAATATAGGGTTATATCATAGCTAATCCCTATTTTTCTTACATCTATTTAATTTTTAATTTTTTCCCTTGGTCCCAATTCACAAATGAGCTATCAAAATCTCCAATGCCAATGACTGAGTATACTGCTAAAACATTAAATAAGGTCCAAGTTAGTAATTTTAATGGTCCAACCTACCACCTTACCCACCAATTTGAACTCAATTTACTAGTTCAACATAGGGTTTCACCAACCCAAAAAAGCCCAGTTCCCCACCTCAAAATTTCTTGTACCAAAAAGCCTTTTTGTTTTTGTGGCTTAGATTACAGCCTTCAACAACTGTCTATCCTCTTTTATATTTTTTCAATAATTACTCACTCAATAAAGCCTCATTTCTACCAACTAATGTGATCTCAGAGGGCTGCTCAAGCCCCCCCAAAGTAGAAAAGAATAATGATAATTTTGTCAAATATCCTTGATTTCATTACTAAGAACTAGTTGAAACTGACCTGGGGAAGTTGCCTCAAGGCGGCCCGCTACCCCACCATCGACGGTCAGATGTCAATAACACGTTAAACATGCCAAATCATCATTAACAAAATTAGGTCCGGATCGTCTGATGGTGGGGTAACGGTTGCCTTAAGGTAGCCCCCTTGCTTTCAGTTGAAACGAGAAAGATAAACAATAACAACATTATAGTTTGGTGAAAGATAAACAATAACATTAGAGTTTGGGGGCTGCCATTGGTAAAGCAGATGGTATAAAACTTAAAAATCAAAGCCATGGTTTATGCTGTGAATTATACTGGAAACTAGATAAAGTAATATGCATAAGAATAAAATAGGAGACCAAAAATTACGTGATTCATCCCCAAGTTAAAATAAGTTTAACTCGGGCCTAGTTCATGAGGTTAATACCGGTGTATATATTCATTTATATAAAGAGAGAGATTACAACATGATACAATATGTAAAATAAAACGTGCAATTTGGACTAAATTGGATTCCTTCTCACTCTTCTTTCTTCTCATTTTTCTTTCTTTTATGCGCACTCTTTTTGAGCTTTTCTCTCTTACAAATAATACATATATATGCTCATTCTCATGGCACATATTATGCCAATACCCAAGTGAAACTATACCCAAACCATCCACCAACTATTATTATTTATAACTCTCCCCCTTGTATCATTAAGACTTATTCAATATTCAAATATTAAATCCCTCTTATTTGAATGATAACTGAATGACCTATGTTATTAAATATTTATCTGAGTGATTGTCACTTGAGAGGTCCATTAGTATCTTTTACTACGATCTCTAAATAGTTCACAAAAATATATCGATCAATAAGCAGTGATCAATTATCTTACTCATATTGAACCACCATTCAAATGGAGTCGTATAATTTTTTGTGCAACATCTTAATACCTATCGGGTCGTGTTTTTTATGGCAAAATGGAGAATTCATGGTATTGGCAACTTACCTTCAAGTCTCGGATTCGAGTCTCGCACAAAGCATAGATAAAATTTTTCTTTCTTTGATATTTATTCATTTGTTTACACAGAATCGGTAATATATTGTCCCGAGCAATTTAAATAAGAATCTTCACATTTGTAGTAGGTGTATATAACTTTTGCAACACATAACTTAAGATAAATCTTTCATTTCTCTTATTTGTAACAGTAGTCAAAATAATCTCTTGTGAATACATTCTAAAATATTTTTTTTCATCAGTAAAATGATATTATTCTCCCAATGAATGGGAAAAATATAGTGCAACCAAATAATAGGTTCAACACCTTGAGAACTTTTATATGCATCATCATTGTACACAAATGAATAGTTTATCCCATATCGAATTTGTATAAGAGTTATCATGCCGTTATATAGAAGTAGAGTACTTACTCAATGTAGACATATATAGAAGTGGAGGATACTCAGATTTTATCTCGTTGTAAAATGATATTCGGGAACACCAATCTCTAGGCATATTTTGTGTCTTAGAATTATGAAATATACAACCCCAATTGTTAATTTAGATGCTTGTCAGCAGCTCTAATTTTATACTTCATATGCTTAATATAATTAAGTCATTTTATACTTCATATGCTTAATATAGTTAAGTCAGTTATGTCATGATATAGTTAAGTTATTTCTTTACTTTATTCAATCATTAATGTTTTTTTTCTAAAATCGATGAATAATATATGGCATTAAATTTGAGCATTTTATAATCACACTTACAAATTATTTTTTCTCCACAATAATGACATAATCAATTAACTTTAAGAGGGTGAATGATCATGTCTCTCTTTCAACATTGACTCAAACTCATATGTTGGAAGCAACTTTAATATGCTACATAAAAGACATATTTAGGCTAAAGGCCCTTACCCACTACTATGTCACTATTTACAACCACTCATCTTCTACCATTCATATCAAGGAATGTAGTAAAACTAGTTGGAGTGTTCTTAGAGTTATCATATTTATTTATAGTGCCAAATTATGCAAAAGTGGTGATTATCATTAATAAATTCATTTCCTCTTGGTTGAAGCCATAAATTAAATCTCAATATATATATGGTTACGCTTATAAGCATGATTATTTGTTACCACTAATGTGTCAGAAGTCATATGAGTATATTAGTAAATACTTTGTAGTCTGGTCAATTATCCTGAACGTGCTCCATCAAGTCCATATTTTGACTTGAAAAATATCTCAAGTAAATATTAATTTCATCTCAATGATAAAATTTAAATTGAGATATTTATAAAATAATAAAAGTAATTCCCTTGTTATTTGCGACCATCAAAGTGTCTATTTTGAAGCGAGTTGTTAACTCGGGTTATTGCATAATATTTTGATGTTGCAAAAACTTATATAATTTTTTCAAGCTACCTGTTATAATATAGGCTCACCATATAATGGAGAAAGATGTTTAACTAATATCTCTAGTAAGTGACGTGGAATTAAATTTTCATGCATCAGAGCCCTTTTCTCAAATATCTGCCAAAACACCCAATTAAAAGACACAAGGTGATCATGCTTGACTATAATATAGTAAAAAATATATGCTAGCCAAAATTTGCTCTGTTCGTAAAAATATAATCTTGACAAATCCATAAACATTTATAAAAATAGTTTCATTTCTGCATCAATGTGGATGAAAGTGATTAATATACTCAGCTAAATAGGAGATTGCTCTAAAAGCTCCACCCAATTTCTTCAACTATATTTTATTTTTCAAATGTTGGTGGCCCATCATAAATGATACATCCCTAACCACTCAATTGTCATGAGACTTGACACTAAATTATAAAAATAAAATGTTCAACTAAAATATCATTAAAATATGTTTCATCCATAGCCATCTCGTAGAAGGACAAGATGTTTACATATAACAAATCCCTCACCTGTCATTTTTATTTTTGAGAGCAAAAGGTGAAATTTCTCGTTTTGGGGGTCCCCACACCTCGACCCCTTAGGGTTTGTGGAGGAAGTAAGTCGCGGTGACCCAGCAACCTCCTTGGTACGAGGTCGAGTGCCTGGTGCCCACAAAAACTCACCCCCACAAGAGAGATGAAAATCTCACACTACGGCTGGCAGGGCTCAAACCTGCGCCCTTGGGAGCAATCTGCTAACTGAGTACCAACTAAGCTACACCCACGGGGCACCTATCATTTCCATTTTTGGTTTCCAATAAAGTTGCTCAATAATATTAAAAAATTTTATGGCATATATTTATAACACAAATATTTGGCTGGAAATTTGAATTCAGTGCAATTATATATATATATATTTTTTCTAAGAAACTCAATGTATAAATCTTGACAAATATATAAAATTTTCTGCAAAATCTGAAATATTTTTTTAAAAACTTGCATTAATGAAGTGTTGTGAACCATATTAAAAAACAAATAAAGTAATGTGCAAGAAAGTAAAATAAGAGACCAAGGATTATGTTGTTTAGCCTCAAGCTAAAACAAGTTCATCTTGAACCTAGTTTACAAAACTAATAACGATGTGTACTGTTATTTATATAGAGAGAGATTACAACATAATACTTGTTAATTAAAACTTGAATCTGAACCAAATCGTATTCCTGCACACTCTTCTTCTCATTTTTCTCTCTTTTTTGCGCTCTCTTTTAGAGCTTTTCTCTTTTACAAATCATACATATATATACTTATTCTCGTGGCATGATTCATGCCTGTGACCAACGTAAAACCATACCCAAATCATCAATCAACTATTTTTATTTGCAACAATTTCCAAATATTACCTATTTATTAATTTGCACAAATTCAGAGATTTTACGAGCAATAAAAACCCGGCACCGTCTCCATAAAATACAGGACTCAAACTAAAATTTAAAAATAACTGTCGGTCAAATACAACTCACAATACAAAATTCAAAGGCAAGCTTAAAGATAAATAACTCTTGTAAAATCATTCTATATAACACAACTCAAATAAACACCTCACAAAAAAGTAAACAAGAACCTATAATGTGGGCATTAACCACCCATCCCTAGTGTATGGCTCCTCTAGAAAAACCAATGTCTTCAAATTCTTGGTCATCAAATGAATCGAGTGTTCCACATCGAAAGGGACAAAATGAGAAATTGCAGACCGTGGCATTTTAATTTGTTTTATCATGTACGCTGGGACTTGAGTACTCGGTCCCATTTTCACCCGATGTTACCACGGATGAAGCAGTGGATGATAACCCGCTATTATTTTCTGCAAAGCTTCTTGATGTTAATGGATGTTGGTTCCTCTGAGGTTCGTTTGTATTTGTTGTCACCTTCTGTCCTTCCTCGGCTAATTTTTTAAGAAGGTTCATGATGGTGGGTAGGAACTTGGTGGACAACGAGAGTAGACCAGGGAGCTGCAAAAAATAACAAATACACATTATTTAATTTGTAAAATAACGGTATGGTGTGTTAAATGGCATCATCATCATCATCTAATAAATTGGGATAGGTTAAATGAACAAAATAAGAAATCACATAGGGTCATTAACGTGAATTTTTTGACGCCACTTATTGAATGTCATATTCAATGGTAATAGATGATACATGTATGCCATATAAACAGAGTAGTTTGACACTTACAGCACCATTCCGAAACTCGCCGGGAATATCAAGCTGCACCCATATCGCTTTTATAATCAAATAAGCGACAAAAATTACACCTAAATACAAAGGATTCCTGTCCGTGAAATGTTAGCAGTTAGCACAAATGTGAATGCAAAGAAAAGAAATCCAGAGATGTAAGATAACAAGAAGAAAATAAAATAAAATAAAATAAAAGGGGCAGAATAAGTACCTCAAAAGTGTCATAAACTCGTTAAACCCAAGGACAACCAATGCAACAATTGCCCACGGAGGTGGCATCCAGTTGTTATTGCGTCTGCTAGCTTCCTGCAAATGGAAATTCCATCAGAATCATGTATAATTATTTATCAACTATATAATTTACTCCAGACAATTCACAACAAGAGATTTAACTTAAAGAAGATTGCTTGTACTGCGTAAATTTTTTTGTCATTGGCTCATTAAAATTATGTAAATCTCCAAGAAAAGTATCTGGGGCATAGCTTAACAAGTTCCCCCAATAAGTGAAGCACAACCATAGTTCCTATATTTTTGTCTTCACTTTCAAGTTTTTCTTTCTCATATATTAAATTTTTTCCGACATGCATCCATCTCATAGGGAGTAGATGTTTCATGCTTCCATACTCAAAGATCCAAACAGAAACAAATATCTATATCTATATATATAACATATATATGAAAAAGATACTACTAGAAGTCTCTGAATGTAGTTTATATCATGCCTGAGCAGCGATGGCTTGAGTGACCGTGTACTCCGTCTCTGCCTTAAATTGCCTCCACAAAGATTTGCACTGAACTGGAGTTATCAATGTTTTTGATGATGGGACCTGCTTATAAAAATTAATTAAATAAATAGATAACAGAAATACATGCAAAATCGAGAAGGGGACTTTCATTCCCCAGTTGGAACTTCGATTATTCCAGCCATTCCATCATACGGTAGCAATACAGAGGTAAATAGATGTAGTTGGACTGCGAGGTACACCTAGATTTCGCCCGATTTTTCTAGGTATCTTTGTGAACAGAGCCTATTTCTACTTAATAACAATTATCAGGAAAACAAGCCGAGCGTCGCATAAGAAACAGTTCATAGAACATCATACGTATAAGACTAGAAAATCTTAACTTCCCGTAGCCTTCCCCTCTGTTTTTATACAAGAAAAGTTATATTAGAGGCTTAAAGCGGATAATTTTAGCAATGAAAATCGTCACCTCTTGCCAAGAGCTCGAGGCCAGGGGGTCATCTGATGTGATGCTTCTATTGGTAACAGCACCACTTTTGTTATCAACCAAAGCAACAGCTAGCGTCTTCTCAATGTTGTCAGGTTCTTCATCCAAACGAATTGCAGCCAAAACAGAAAGCAACTTCAAAGACTGCAACACATACAAAACATAAGATAAGTAAATGGCAAACACATCTTTTCCAAATTTTCACTAAAGATAGCGGGGAATATATATAGGGAAGAATATCATACAGCTGAACGAGACAACTTAGTGATAGCTCGTATGTCTTCTTTCCCTGTCCAAACTCGCGGCATTGAATCAGAATCTTGGCTAAATAACGTAGAGAACCTGTGAATAGATTCACAATCAGTTCAGAAATTCGTCATTTAAACAAATGAAAAAATCTACTTAATGACAGACAACAAAAGAATGAATTCCACAAGAATAAACTACCTGTCTTTCATGCGGAGAAGAACTCTACCAGCTTCTTCTTTTGCCTTCGATTCAACTGTCCCTCTTGCATAATCCTCCAAACTTGAGATCATTTTACTCTTGGTTTTCTCATCCATGTCAAAAGAGGAAAGTGCCGCAGAGAACCCAGAGACAGCTGATTCTGTCTCCCGGCGAAGAAGCTTCCTTATAGCAGGCCAGGTGTCATCTCCAGCTCCATCTAAAAGGGCTTCTACTGGTGCTGACAATGCCTCGTATATCTTTTTCTGTAAGTGAAGTATTGTGAGTTTCGTACTTCCATGCAGCACCTAACTAATTGTGCACTCGAGAAAATGATAATTCACGGCTGCAAAACCTCTAAGCTTTTCTACCACGATCAACACCTTATTCAATGAAAAATTGCTGAGTTAAACTACCTCGTAAAAAGCAGTAAGTTCAGAAAGTTTGGCCGCACGAACTGCTGCAACATGAGCATCTATATCCCGTCGAAGTTTATCTCTTACTTTAGACGAGTCCCAGTTCGCTTGTTGGATGACGATACCTACGAAGTTGTTTGGTTAGCGTCAGACATTCTTTGTCAGGAAAATAAGACATTCCCCCAATGCATATACGATAATGACAACCGTTCAAAAACAAAGAAAAAGTAAACTTAGCACATCGATAACGTTTATCTGCTCAAGGCCTAATCCTACACTCCGAAAGGCCCCTCTGGCCATCGCTTAATTAAGAAGTATGAATGTAATTAAAATTTTAAAATCACAAAAGATGGATAATACAACTCATAAACCGCAGATAAAATATTAATTACAATACACTCATGTTTACAGATGCAAACCATACCATAGAAAAACATGGATACCTGCACATGCTTTATCAAATTCGGTCATGGAAAACTTGGTGCATTCACTAGCTGCAACAGAAAACCCTTCCCCTTCGTTTAGAGCTGTATCAAAACTTGCTTTGAATCTTTCAAGAGTTCCCGAGCGTATATGCCCCAACATGGATTGGTAAGCCGGTTGGACAAGCTAACAAATCATGTGAGATAGAATCAGAATATAAATATAATGAGTACAAAAGATTTAAATATTCAGGAGGCAATTTATCACTGAGTAGAGTAAAGCCTTTGGATGGAGATATCTTGGAAGCATGGTAGATAAAAACTATAAATGGACAGAAACTGTCCAAAGTTAAACCAAGAAAAGTTTTATGCAAAATAAAACCATAGTTCATAAGGGCAAAGGAGTGCATCTGTTACATCATTTTGATGCTTGAGGCCCGTACAGTATGAAAATCAATTTATATATCTACTAGAGATGGTCGGGGAGGATTACTTGAAGCAACTTCTCTTCCAACTGTTTCCGTTTTGCTGATCTGACACCTTCATCAAAATATGTTGCCTCCATATCATACCTGGAAGAAGGAAATATAGAAAGAATTTCAACAGAGTGATACAGATCTCAACAAAATTCAGAAGATTACACTAAAAAACATCTATCAAGCCTCAATCAGCACTTCACCTAAATTGAGAACACATTCTAAATGAGGAGCCAGAAGTTATGGAATCATTATATACTTACTCTGACAAACAAGTGTCAAGAATTGAAGTGAGCTTCTTCCCAAAACCTAATACTGGTTGAGTTTGTACAGCTTCCTCTAATTGGCACCAGTCCTGTGATGATTGTCACATGTTGCCAAGTTTTAAGATAATACCAATTAGTATAAGGAAATAAGAGTTAAACTAAATATATAAATCAAAATCAGCTACCTCATTCGCAACAAAAGACGAGAGCTTTTCATTGGCAATTTCTTCGCACCGAACAGTAGCAACCATGACCTACAATATAACACCAAACAGTTAGAATCTTACATCTTAGCTACAAAAGAGAGAGTTTGCCATAGCATATAATAAGGCCCTCACCTTGTGTGCTGGAAGGTCAAGGTCCTTGTTTTCCTTGAT
>MKEJ01058478.1:0-26293 GCA_001753735.1 Embelia ribes
GTAATGCATATTATTTGCTAATGATTTAGTTTTGGTTGACGATACTAGAGCAGGTATAAACGATAAATTAAAATTTTGGAGACATACTTTAGAATCTCGTTGTTTTAAGCTAACTAGAATAGAGGAAGTGGAGAAGTGCATCCGAAGCTCTATATGACAGTAATATACCTATAAGGTTGAAAGGAAAACTTTATAGGGCAGCAATACGAACGACTTTATTGTATAGAAGTGAGTGTTGGGGTACGAAGAAATAAAATGAATACAAGATAAGCATAGTTGAGATGCGTATTTTGCAATGAATGTGTGGTAAGACTAGAAATGATATGATTTGAAATGAAGAGATTTGGGCTATGTTATGAATAACACCTATTGAATATAAGATGAGAGAGAGCCGTTTAAGATGGCTTGGACATATACGAAAGAAATCAGTAAGTACACCAGTTAGAAAGTGCGAGAGTATTGGAGTGAAAATAGACATGAAAGACAAAGGTAAACCTCTAATTAAATGGATACAAGTATTAGAAAAGAACATGCATATTACAATGTTGTACGAGAAAATAGCTTTCGATAAGAATGAGTGGCATCGAAAATTTCACGTTAATGACCCGATATGATGTCTTATTTTGTTCCATTTAACGTATCTAATCTATTGGGATTTTCAAGATTTGGATGATGACGATGATGATTGAAATTCCAACTCTATCTTTATACCAAAATAATTGTTCAAAACACAAAGAAAGAAAAAAAGAAAGAAAGAAAAAAGGGAAACACCAATAGCATTTGAGCTAACAGACAGATTGGTAACGAAAAAGAAAAATTATTTATCAAATCTTTATTTATACAACAAAGATTATTTCAGCAAATCTTTATTTATAAGAAGGTTATAGCCATTGCTCTGTTTCTTGGTAACAGAGATGAGAGGAATGTGAGTAACTAAAGTCATGATTTGTCCAAGCGAAAAGAAATTTACAAAGCTAAACCCCGAATTTAACAGACATTGGGGAAAAAAATGCAATCTAAGAATCCGGAATTGAATCAAATAAAGAACAGATGATGAATGATTGGGAATAGAATACGACCCTAAGAATTTGAAAGCCAATTATTTATGTGCATATATTTTTTTTCCCCAAATTTCTCTATGCTATTTCTTACTATAATGTAGCGTTGATAATGTAACTATATTCGCTCAATTTCTAAATAATTGTATTTTCATTTTTTTATTTACTTATTCATTCGCTAATCGTTAGACTAGTGTTGTGTTTCAAATTAAAAATGGGCTGCAAATTAGAACCTGGGCTGCAGTCCCAATTGATAGTTGATTAACTTTCAAGAATTGCTATAAGTAAGCCAGCAAGTAAAAAGGAAATTGATTAAAAATATTTTTATTTCATTTAGAAACAAATTATTATCTATCTACCCACCTATCTATACTATTCTACTTCCACAACATACCTATTTATACTATTCTACTTGCACAAGATATTGGACATTTATTGCATCAAACGGCTTATATTTGTTCTTTAGAATTATATGCAAAGGCTTCACAATAAATATCAACTTATTTTTATAAGAAAATTTCTAGAAACAATATCAGAATACTATTGAAAGAAATATTTTTTGTTTTTCTAATGGGGGCTTATGAATAAGACTAAGTTAGTTTAAATACAAACTACATAAAAACCAAAATATGCATTATTTTATGGCTAGTGTTAAGCTGTAGAGTTCCAAAGTTGACACAACGGTATGTCAGTTTAGGGTTGTGGGTGCAAAACAAACCGAAGTAACCGAGAATGGAATGGAACTGGACGGATTGGATTGATTCGGTTCCTATTCCATTTGACTCAGTTCCAGTTCCATTTCAAATTTGAAAAAATTGATATTTATCGGTTCGGTTATATTCCCATATAACTTGGAACCGAAACCAAACCAAGAATAGGTCGTAATATTATTATTCTCATAAAATTTTGAGTTAAGCTTTCTAATATTCATCCACAACCATGTGAAATTATTTAAGAGAAAGATATATGTTTTAGTTGACATGGTATATAAATTTTTAATATTAACTTTACACACATCTTCTAAAGATATTAAGTTCATAATTACTAAAAAATAAATTATAATAAAGATATATTAGAAAATAACCGAACTAGATATGTGGAACCAATAACCTTACCAAAATCGGACTAGTCCAATCAAAAACCGAACCGAACAGATCTTAAATAGTTCGGTTTCAATTAAAAAAAAGGGCCTGGTCTTCAATGCCTCAATTCCATATTTTATCTGGAACTGGTCCGAACCAGACCAAATCACATACACCCTAATCGAGTTTTTTGTTTTTTTTTTTTTTTGGAATTTTACCCTTTGCCAGACCTTGCAAATTTAATATTAGTGTTGCACAAGAGCTGCTTGTTTCTTATATATAGTTCATACTTGATGGCCGTTCGGGTGATGAACATGCTTGGTATCTACAATAAGTTTTGGGCATTCTGGTCCGGTCCGGTTAGTGATTTACATACAATCCTCAATGATGTTATCCAAATATATACTTCTACACAACAATATATATATATATATATCAAAACTGACATGCCAATCTACAAACACGAAATACAGAAGTGAGCGAACCTTAATTTCTTGCCGACATATTAGCTTTTTAGAAGACTTAATACACATTATAGTGCATACTGCTCTCTGTTCAAAATAATTGCCATCTAATGTCAATGCATATGGATTAAGAAAATGTTTAAATAGCATCAATTTAAGCAAAGAATAAATATATTTTATCAAAAAAATAAATATATTTCACCCAAAAATTCTTAATTAAATTCTTGATTCGTGTGGAATAATTAGAAATTTAATAGGGGAATAACATGAGAAATATAAAAAAAAAAACTAATAAATGTATTCTTTATTTTTTAAAGAGAAGCATAAAATAAAACAAAAAAAGTTCTTTATAACAACATTTATTTTTAAACGTAGGGAGTAGTTTGTAATTCAATCAAAGCACCTGCCCACGGCAAAAGACAGATCAATTTAGTTACCTGATCTCAATATCATTAAGGAGATGAAAAATAACACAACCAATTTCATAACACAATTTACTGGAAATAAGATGACAGCCCAAAAAGTTTAATCCAATGCAAAAAGCTGTGAAAATAAACAATCAGAAGTTATAATACAACCAGAATCAACCGACACTGGAAATTCTGTATAATACGAAACCTCATATAAAGCAATGAAAATGGACAGTTTTCACACGCTATTTATTGTCACCCTCAAGATAAGATGCAAAGAAATTGATGATATGGTCAACACTCGCATCCAGTTGGTCTCTGCTGGCTGCTGCTTCCGACATCAATGGTGTCTGGCAGATATCTATGCACCATAAGGAGTCCGAAGAGAGGAAAATTACAGTCAGTACCAATATGATCAAATTCTTTAGAAACAATCAAAACTAAAAATGGAATGCAACATTTACAACACTATAATAAGATCTCAAATAAAATTATTCTCTCAAAAAAAAAGCAGCAAGTTAAACAGAAGGTTGCAACGATAAATGTATGTTCAATTTATAATAGCTAAGAAGTAGAAGCATTTTAAGTTGATCCGAAAGAAAAAAAAAATAGAAAAATTAAAGTTGCTATAAGTGGGTCGTTAGTTGATACACAGACACGTCCAGCAGTATGCTATCTCAATTAAGAGGATCCTAGACAAGCAGTAATAGTGAAAGAACCCAGAAGCAGCCTTTTATCTTTTTCAATTTCACTATTGTTAGACTACATTCTACAGATAGAGAGATAGGGGGAGAAAGAGAGACAGACGAGGTGGAACACTGGAAAAACTAGACACAAGCTACCCAGAGAAATCATTCTAGGACAGACTCATTGTAAACTATCCAGCTTTATGCTGCTTTATATTTAGTTATCAGCTAAAAATATAAAAAGTGTTTTGTAGCTGATTCATATTACCATGTAAATAACATAACTTAAAAGTAGCCGCACAGCAGCAGAAGAATTTCCTTGCACTCATAAATGAAAAGAACAGGTTTAAATGCCTGACTTGGATATCTCCAGAGATGTGAGACAAGGTGATCTGCTAACTCATGTGTTTCATTATGATCAGTGGGGATTTTTGTTGTGTACCCTATTATAGTGAACATGCACTAATATTTCAACTTTACTTTAACTACACATGAGATGTTTCCAATAGGTAGTGTCCAGGAGTTTCAGATTGGACAGATTTACAGGTTGCAGTTCTACAGTCATCCGAAGCTTCTATTGGTTAAGAATTACCTAAAAGCTTAGGCAACAAAAGAGTCCATAATAAAATATCTGAAAATAGATAGACTTTATAGGGAACTGTAGAAACTCAAGGGCTAAGGGAATGGACTAATCGTATACCGAACAACCAACCTGTATAAGCGGAATTTTGTACATATTGATGGTAATAGTAATAGCAATTGAATAATCGTAGTATTGGAATATATTTGACTCACATTTCTTCCTCTTCACCGCTCTTTAGAGCATCCTTGGCAATGCACTGGAAAGCTTCTTCGACATTAATACCTTCTTTTGCTGAGGTCTCAAAGTATGGAATATTCCCCTTTGAGGCACACCAAGCCCTCGCCTTTTTCTCAGAAACCTGCAGAATAATATGAAAGCAGCATGCTTAAATAAACACAGTGGGAATATTTTAGCTCTAGGAAAACATTAAAATTAATCATAGTGGTAAACCAAAATGATGATGTATATTTTTACCACTCTACTGTTCCCACCATCCACATCGGTCTTGTTTCCTATAACAACAAATGGGAAATTTTCTGGATCTGAAGGAGCTGCCTGCATAAGAATTTCCAACAATCAGGTCAGGAGATGAGATCTGCTTCTTTGAGAGAAAAAATTATTGCATAGTACGGTTATTTGACAAAAAAATTATGCAGGGGTGGTTATTTACAAACTGGATCTTGTGGTTACAATGTGTGATGTAGACAATGCACTGAAAAAAGTGAAGTATTGTGAATCTTAGTAGGGCATAGCTCCTTTCCAGTTTTCCATATCTGTTTCTGCTTAAAGTTTAAAGAACCCTTTGGCTTTGTCGTCTTCCCCATTTCCTTCCTCCACCTCTTTCACATTCCTAGTGGACTTCAAGAATGACCCCTGTTTTTGATTTCTCACATCTTTATCTATATATCGCTCTTTTATTTTATATATATACAACAATATAGAAATTCAGGTTCAAATTTTTTGCTATGAAGGGTTGTGTCATAATGCCCGATATTAATGTTTTGCAAAGCTAAACACAGGCAACCGGAAAGGTAAAAAAAAGAGAACCTTGAAACTCAAGGAGCCAAAATCAACAAAATTTTAGCTCCATGCACTAATTTAACAATGTAGAATATGGAAAGCAAAAAAACCACGTATGAACAAATCTTCTAAGAAATGCAGAGAGGATACCTGAATAAGGAACTCTTCTCTCCAGTTGTTTAGATTGTCAAAAGATTTCATCACATTTACATCATACACAAGAACACAGCAGTCAGCACCACGATAAAAAGCAACACCTAGACTTTGAAATCTTTCTTGACCAGCTGTATCCCAAATCTGTCATGAAAAACAATTAATTCATTTTCCAACATAGTGGTTCAGCTTTTCTGGAGTTTCAGGAGCTCATGCAGGCAAAATGAATGCTAAAAACGACAAGTAAAAAAAATTGAACACATACATATGTACGTAGATGCATATTCAAACATGCATATATGACACAAGAGACTGAACAAGAAATAATGGGCTTATTCAACCTCTGTAAATATTAATACCAACATAAATGTAGTATATAAGTCAGTAACATGAACATGTAACAAAAAGAGATCATGCGGAAAACTTTTGTGTGTTACTGCTACATCAGCTGACACATGAAGGATTGTGTTAACATGATAATATGAGTTGCTAATAATCACAACAATTCAGCATCCGAGTTGCATTATTTCACAGGAAGATGAGAATAACTACGAGATCCTACTCTACAGTGTATCACCATTTCTGGTCTTCTGCTGGTTAACAGCAGCTAATCAAATAATATTCCATCATCCAACATTGAACACAGGCGAAAAAACATAGCTGCTCATGGGATTCCAGGAAACAATATCCTCACCGGAAGTATTCCAACTAAATTGTTATTCCTACATATACTTGTTTTGTTCAGACACATCTTGAGCCTATATAGAAATATTAAGAATCAATTCTAAGAACAACAAAGATCAAACAGCGTTATATCACTGACCTGCAAAGTGAAGAGCCTGTCTTCAAACTGGACTTCCTTGGTCAAAAAATCAGCTCCAATTGTCGCCTTGTACTGATTGCTGAACTTCTTATTCACGTATCTAAAGGCAAGTACTTAAAGAAACCAACACAAATACAGGAGGAAAGTTTTGCAGCATTTGAAAGGGTCAATCACTTTAGACCTTGCACTTCTCACAATGCCACACTTTACCCACTTAACTTCACAATTTCTTACCAAGTAAAAACATAGAAATGTTCCAACTAACCCTCAATTCCACAAACCTCCAAAACATATAATGCCAAAATCATTGAGGAAAAGGGCAAAGTACAGGTGCAAGAACAAACGCCCGAATGTTATAAGAGTTTAATTTCTATCCAACGTCGGTGTAGAGGTTCCATACACCATCGGCTTTGCATGAAAGACATGTGTTCACTTTCATATGTAGGGACCACTACAAATGCACACATATCTTTCATCCAAAGCCGTTGGTGGATAAAAATCCAGACACCGTCGGTAGATTAAAATTAAATTCTTTCAAAAATAGGATAATTATAATACTTATTGCAAAAATGGAACTTTTGCCCATGAAAAAATAGCCCTGTTAGTAACCCCCTACTACTTCATGTCTGTAACCCAATGTCCTAACCCACTTTGTCACTCACTCTTTACATCAAACCTCAAATGACAAAATCTGACACATGAGAATCATTCTCTCTCTTTTTCTCTTTCTTTTGCCATTGTTGAAGAAACCTAGTTTTAAATCAACCCATTAAATTCCCTTTCTCTATCTAGGGGTTCCCTATACAATGAATACAACATGGATGATTTTAAGTATTTTTCTGCAACAAAATGAAGAATTTATATAGGTAATGCTTAAATTATATAGGGGATTGATAATTTAGAATCAATTGTGTAGGATTAATTTTTAGGGTTTATGCAACAAAGTGATGAATTTCTAAGATTTCTCTGCAATATTTTTTATAGTTCTTCTTAATTAATGCAAAATTAATTGTTTGTGGAAATTATTTGTTCCATCTATCTGTTAATCTGTTACATATTGCCTTTAAAAATATTTGTCAAATGTAAGCTTATTTGTCTAAATTCATCCGAGTTTCTACGTTCGTCACAATTTGTCTCAATTTCATTAGCGTTCAAAATTGTTCTACTTAAATAATGATGGAAACTTATTTTATCACAACTCGTTACAATTCATCTTAGTTTTGTCAACATTAGTCATAGTTCGTCATTATTTGTCAAGATTTGTCACGGCTTCAAAAATATTTCTTGTTCATATTAAAGATTACCATCCTCGAAGGATCTCATCAAGAGTTAGTTTAGATAAATTGGTCTCTAAGTTTAAGGTGATGGATTTTCTTGATATAGTAAACAAAACCCAATTCAAACATCTTATCAATGCTTAATTTTTTATATCCGTCCAAATTTATCGTATTTCGTCACACTTCATCAATATATTGTTATTTGATCTTTTTTTAATATGATTCAGGTATGTATGTTTAAGATAAAGACAATTGAAAAGGAGAAATAATTTTATGATTATATCAATTTGGATGATTTGTAAGGCAATGTTCAAGATGGAGAGGGGAATGCCAATGATGAAGATGATGAGGAGGAAGAATTCCATGCAACTCAATGCCATTGGCCCTGCTCTTACCCCTGCCAGTGGCCCTATCATTGCCCTTGCCTTTGATACTCAAGTGGCTGGACTATCAACTGATGTTATGAAATGAAACTTGATATGCAAATAATGAAAATACAGATAAAGACAAACCATCTACAAGTATTGAAAAATATTGGTAATAGCCAAAGGGAATTGATGGCAATGATAGCTAATATTCAATTTGCAGTGGTAAAAAATTTGATCGTTTATCCAGGAACAATGATAGGAAGGGTAGTTGATAGTTGTGATTAGATCAAGGGTAGAATGGATGCTCAATCCCTAACTAAAAGAGAAAGAGAAGAAGAAAGAGAAGGAGGGGAGAAGGTTGTTGAGGAAGAGGAGAAGAAGCATGCTTAAATTGTGAAATATGAGAAGATTGATACTAAAATTGTGGAAGAGAAGAAGAAAGATGTTGAAATTAATAAGGAAGAAACAAAGAAAGGGAGAAAATAAGGAGGACATGAATCTCTAAAAACAAAACCTATAAAGACAAAAATACAATTGCTAAAATTGTTGAAGAGGAGGCGGATATTTTTGAACCATCTCTCCTTCCTTTGGTTCTATATACACCAACAAAGGATAGTGATTCTCTTGTAGAGCTTTCTCTTAGTAAGACACTGACAGTAAAGTTTGAATGCCCATAACTGTACTAGGATTTTTAATCTCCAACATATACCGAGTACAATGGTAATTTCTGATATGACTCTTATGCGGATCCTCTTACAGACATTAAAGCTTTTTCCCTACACCTTCAAGCCTCTTTATAGTTCATGTTGATGCCATAACCTATCTGAATATCTTTAATTATTTTTTTAGGCAAGTTATGATGACGATGATCCTGGTATTTCCCTTGATGCACTCCTAATAACCCATATTGTTAATTGCCGATTGTCGTTATGTTTCAGCACCAATGAACATTGTGCTCATACACAAATATTTGCACCTTAAATATCTTGGATAATCTTCCTTTGGTAACTTGCAATCTCCTTTTGCACTTGTCATCAATATACTTTACATACCAAATATCTTTTGTATACTTATTTCCTTTGATTTCAAAGTTCGCAATCATTGCAAACCTATGCAACTTCAACTGTAATACTTTCTTATTCTTAAACAAAATACCTACTTCGATGCCGCTTTCATTAGAGACTATAACCAGGTTCGAGTTCGGGTTTTTCTTCCCATTCTCATACTGGCCCTTGCGGTTCATCTTCATATCAACGCATGTNNCCCCCCCCCCCCCCCCCCCAAGATGAGGTTCTTAATTTTGAAAAAACTCAGATTCTATAGTTTTCGTCACAATAGAGGGGATATTACATTCTTGACTGTGATTTGTAAAAACTGGAAAAGGCTTTTCTACTAAAAAGACACACACATGAGTGTGATGCTGAAACAATGTATAAATTTCCCAAAAATGAATTTAAGATCCTAATCACGCTTGATCACAATATACAATATTTTCATGTCTAGCAGCTCATTCTTTAACCAATAAATTATACCTACTTTTGTCAAACTCAACAACCTCATACAACATATCAACTAATTCGGAATACGTGATATTCTTGATATAGAGATACATTTATGAGTTTGCAATGAATTTGCAAGAACCATTAACATATTTACACCACTCCCCATCATATAGAATAAGAACTCGATGAACTTCTGAAATAACAAATAGAAGGATAAGATTTTTAGTTTCTTGTTAATATTTGACAAATTATGACGAAATAATGCGAATTATATGACTATCCATGACTAACCGCAACAAACTAATGCTAGAATAGAATTATGACGAACCATGAAAACCAAATGAACATACACCAAAACATAATGTTAATAAATTATGACGAACCGCAACGACCTAATACCAGAACAAAACATTGACAAACTATGACAAACCACGACGAACATAAAATAGAACAGAACATAACAAAACATAGATGAAATTTAAGTGATCTTACTTCGAAAAATCAGAATGATAATATGAACACTATAAACCATATCATTTAAGATCATTAAAGTACTTACCCATTGTCTTGTGTTGCCGGTTGGGATGGACATGGTTGAAATAGGGATGAAAATGAAGGCAAAGGTGGAAATGGAGATAGAGTTGGATTTAATGGAGGGGGTGGAAAAAAATGGGTTGAAGGGATTGAAAGAGTGGGCGATTGAGGGGTAAGCGGATGAGGAAGAAGAGAGAGAGAGCTTAATGAGCCAAAGAGCATTTTTATCACAAAAATAGTTCTCATTTTTGCAAAAGAGTGTTAAAAGTTGTCCTATTTTTGCAACGGGCTACTAGTGGCTTCATTTTTACTATTTTCCCAGAACAACTGCCTCAAATGTGCACATAATGCGACGTATAATGAAACACAAACCCATGAGCCACTCCAAATGCTACAACCACTAACCCATTAAGGCTAAAATCTTAACGTTTCCATTGAATGATCGATAATAGCCAAAGCCCCGTTTGAGCTTATTGACTTTTCAAGATCTCTACAGGGGGGGTCTTTACTTCATCTAGGGCCTCCACGTAGGGACAGCATCCTCTCATGCGATCTTGGTCATTGTACATCTTTAGAGAGGATAAATTTGTATGCAAGGAAATCTATTGAAGGAATTTTGCCACTCCAACAATTCCCACAAAAATGACTCAATTTTTGAGTCATTCATAACTTACAGTAAAGGTTGGTTAACCTTTGTATCACGATTATGTTAAAAGCTTCGAGCTACAAGGACTTTAAATACTAGGATCCAAGTTAAAATTGTGAGTTAATTTGATTAGCCTTGCACAAGCCATAAGAAATTTAATACAGGCAGAAATACTATTATACAAGAGCACCGTCACTTATCCACAAACTGTACAACCGGCAATGGATAAAACAATCTTGAAGACAAGGTTGAAACTTAAGGTTTGATGAAATTGCAGTGGACAAAATCATGAGTAGCATCAGTTGAAAACTTTAAGATGAAACGATAGGTAGCAATTATCCCAACTTATCAATGAAAGTTTCCATTAAAGTATGACCACTTGCAATATTTGTTGTGCCAACAATCAAGTCATATGCCATCCCTTCCTGTAAAAACAAGAAAAACAGAATGCCATGAGAAAGGCTAAGCAACGAATAAGAATTGGAGGAAATCATCTTTAAATGGATTTCTACATGATCCAATATAGCCAGGTTATAACAGTTTCCTCCACAAATAGACTTAACAGACTGATTCTTCGCCAAATTAAGTTTTAGCAAGTTTATAGCTTTACTTCCAAAAATTGAAGAGAAGAAAAAGTAATGGAAAAACAAACATCAGTAGCACAGATGTCTCCCCATTCAGCAAAGATAATGTGTTGACCTTATGTTTGGGATTTTATGTCTAATATTGGAAAAGACAATCTGTTTTTTAAGTACAGATACAACATTTATACTCAAACAACTTGGTCAGTAGTTCAAAATTCTGGGCAGCATCAGTAAATCATTCAAGATATCAGTGAATTGTAGAATATGGGTAAGGTCAAAATTCTTCATAAAGCAACCACGAGTGCATGAGTATAGAAGACAATACAGGGACAAAGCAAATGGTGAAATCAAAATTACACTAGAATAAGGCACAACATGATACAGGGAATATTTCAAAAAAAAAGTCTACAACATACCTGAGCACTTAGAAAACGAAGGGCAGAAATCTCTGCAAAAGTAACCCCACCAATGAAAACAACCAACACTAAAGAGCGCCTTCCATCACCCATCCTGAGATATCAGCAGCTGTATCTTAGAAATGGAAATTTTGAAGACAAGGAACAGGACAAGGCAAGGAAAAAGCTAATTGTTTCTCAAAATCTTGCTTATAAAAAAGGGAAGTCCATTCTACTCTAGGTCTATCAGAGTGGGCGAGCGGCAGAAGAAAAAATTAAGAAGAATCCAATTTTCAGATTCTCATGGATCCAAACTGGGGTCCAAGTATTAAAAATTACTGCAAAGCCTTGAAAATAGAATAGTTAATTCTTGCTTCATAGCTGTGTGATACATTTGACTTGACCATTAAATTGGGCTGAGGTGCATATTTATTTTCCTTCTGGTTCCATGTTATTTATACTCCTCGATTTGGTCCTATCTTGCCTTCATAAAAGGGTGAGATGTATTCATCCTCGTTTGTACTGTTGTGAACCAAAAACCTGATACTGAAAACATTGGTGTTGGACATGGTGACGAATTTCAACCTTGAGAGTGTCTTGGAGAAACAACTATTATTCATTCCCTTTCATTTTGCCTTGTGTCCATTGCCCTCGTGTTGTCTTTGGCAAATCATTTATGCCCTCAATCAGCATCACAGATTTCTACTCATGTTTGATGCAAATATTTGTCAAAAGAGACGGAAAAGAAAACCATCCATCGGAAAATGCATCCCTATTGAAAATATAATTTTCAATTCCGATACTTTTTCTTGGACAAACTTGTGCCTGGCAGTGTTAATCAACAGCGTCTAAATTAAGTAAGCCGCCATTATGCCCTTAGTGTATCAACAGAATCTACCTTAAGTTGACCACCATAATCCCTCATCATACACAAAGTGCAGTGTAGACAATCTTTACTAAGACTGCTTCAATGCCAGCATCTCAGTCCATAGACAACAACTAATATATTTAATAAAAATTAGTTGGCAGTTTTTTTTTTCCTTTTGTCCCCCCTCTAAAGAATGACAAAACCAGTTCCACGAGAGAATGAAAAGCAAAACAGTGAAACTTTGATACACCATTCAAATTGTAAGATTCTTTTAACACAAGGCAAGTCTCAAAATGTGATCTCAATATGAGAAGTAAAATGGTTATTAATTCAGCCACATGGGGGAAGTATACGACTGTGTTGCATGCCGCAGACTTGATATTGTAAAGATGTACAAAAAATTGAATTTTAACAACAGACATTATATCTAGGAGCCAAGATGCTTACTTGTCTCCATTGTTAGCAACACCTGGCAAGGTGTCGAAAGATTCACTGTTGGCAAATCCACTCTGCAATAATAACAATTATATGTATATCAGAAGACAAATGAAGACTAAAATATCAAAAAGATATTATTGTAACTTCCAGTGATTGCAGCAAATATATTGGATGTAAAAAAACAAGTACACTAACTCGCTTTGATTCGGAATGCGGTCCGGGCAACAACCTCAGTATTTCTTCCACGGAACGCCTGAATGATCAAGTTTAAAAAAAGTATCTCATTGCATTACGTAAAAGTACAAGATACAACAGATGAATTCTTCATTCAGCTTCTTTTTTTTTTTTTCTTTTTTTTATTTTTATTTTTTTCAGTGTGGAATTCTGCTATAAGAAAAACTAACAAAACCAATAAATAAAGAAAAAAAGCACAATTACTTTAGATGTATCATCCCCTCCATATCAGACATTTTTTGGCAGAGCTCCATTTTAAGATGTGCTTCTAAGGGTGTAGAGGTTAACAATTTACAGGTCACCTGCTCTAAGAGCAAATTTCCATGGTGCAAGTGATAACACTTCAATCTTCAATTACATTTCATGTTACCACAAACAGCGGAAAATGTTAAAAAAAATTGTAAATAGCCTACCAAAATAAAAAAAGAATCCTTCACTTTATTATTATTATTTTTTAATAAGTACGACTCCTTCAATCCTTTCCATTCCAACTTAATATGTTTGACCAAATGAAGACACTGTCTTCAACAAATGCCTTCTTACAACCCTTTGTTTCCTCTTTTGCCATTCACTTATAAACTTCACAAAGGGTAAAAAGATCCAGGAGTAACAAAAAGTTAAAACAATAATTATCCAACTCGACAATTGAATTCGAACTTGGAAAGTAAACTCACCATCCAGATCGAATGGCATGCTGAATAAGACGAACGCTTAGGGGTGCATATCCGGAGAAGACGTAGGATATATCATTAGGGCTGCAATAAGAATTAAAGTACTTACAATCAGAAGAAACCTATAGGAACTCAAAATTTTCAAAAATACAAGCAACAAGATCCTCAAGTCAAGATTTCCAAATGTTGAATATCATCAAATTCAATTAAATCCAGAATCATTAAATTTACGCTGAGAAAATGAAAAGAAACAGCTGGAGTTGAATATATTGACGGAACAGCTTCAGCTGATAATCATAAGGTGGATTGTGATAATTAATTTAACTTTCATCCTCTGTTCAGCTACCTAAAGATTGTAGTCTATCAACATCACCATCAAAATCCAATACACTTAATAATTTGCAATACGAAAAAATATAGAAATAATTATCATCGATGGCTTATAATGTATAAACATAGCTTATTCCTTTAAGAAAATCACACATATTAAGTCATGAAGCATCTGTATCCAAATTCTTTAACATTGGATCATAAAATCAAGTAGCAAGCATCCAAAGGAGAGTAGGATACAGATAGTATTGGCAACTAATAAATTTGTAAGACGTACATACACAATATGTTAAAACATCTCCATTAAAAATCCAACTAAGAAATTTTGATAATGAAATAACAGCAAAATGCAGGAGAACAACAAGCTTGCACATTTTTCCTTTCATGTTCACTAAGCCAAACATATGCCGAAGACCCCTAAATAAAGAACATAGTCTGGCTTGTTATGTCAGTGTTAATACAAAAGAAGACTAAAAATGATTATGGAAGGAGTGTAGATGGAAAGGTACTTGGCTGTGTCAGTATCATCAACTACAAGTTGTAAGGCACGTTTCACGGTCAGCCAGTTGCTTTTTGCTTCCTGCATGGCAGACACAAAGGATTTACCAAAAATTACCAATAAAGGAAATGACGATGTTACAGTAGATAAAAGCATTCTAATGTTGATAAGAGAATGTTCAAAAATATTAGAGAAGTATGTGATGAAAGCAAAGCACTGAAACCTGTTTCTTAAACAACCCAGCTTTTTCCAAATTATTCAATGTGGCCATGTGCTCAAAACCATAGCTGTGAAGTAGTTCCCGCCTAAATCAAGTATAAGTGAAAAAAAGTTTAGACTTCAGAAGATAGTTGACAAAAAAGCTGAACTGACGAACTAAAGTCAGCAGAGACTAAATAAATAGAATTCAGGCCAAGCCAATGCATAGCACTTGCCTCAAGTAGTCAAAATTCTTCTTGGGTAACCCCGCATTCGTTAGAGAAAATAAGATGAGAAGCCGTAGGACAGTGACAAGAGGCTCCTGTTTTTGGATCAACTCCTCAATATACTCGAAACATCTATATCATAAATTGCATTGTCTATTAAACTCCAAGGACCTCAAAAACAAGGACATGCATAATTTAGATGCTACCGAGAGATATTAAGACTGGTCCTACTGTGACTTGGAGAAAAGTGAAACCAGAAAATATTTCTGAAGTCTGGTATAACATAAAGTTAAATAGGTCAGGAAACATGAGAAAACCATTAGCTTCAAGTTGCCACTGGAGTGAGCCACAAACTTGGAGCAGCCTGCTGCATAGGGGCCTTTAGATTCTATAACAGAAATAGCAAACTTACGATGTAGAGTCCCACAGGTGCAATGCTGCATTTAAAAAACTGCTGCAACCCCCTCTTTATGTAATTGTAGCGTAGAAATATTTGAAAACAACTTTCAGGCATAGAAGTAATGGTGGACCCAGTTTATTAAGAATGCTGTTGGATCAAATATGGTGCTTTCCAAATTTTGAGACCAATGCGGAGGTTATAAAAACCTTATTAAATATAAAAACCTTATTAAATATTAAAAATCTAGAGCCTAGAGGACTGAAGTCTATCGCACCAAAAAGAATCACTTAATTACATAGAGGACTAACAGAACTAAAACGATCACAGTGAGAAAGCAGTACTCCATTTTCACAGACGGATCAATTAATAACGCTACTCTAGCAAAAAAATTACATTCTTGCCTGATTTTCAATGTTTGGCAAAAACATTTCTCTTGGGAAAATGTAATGGGAAAAAAAAGTAATTTCAATTTAAAAAGCAGTTAAGAAAATTCTTTTCCATGGAATTTTCCTGAGCGAAGTCCTAGCACCAAACTTAGTATTGAGGAGATGGGCAGGAGATTAGCGTATCTTGATTGGTTTCAATATCTAAAGCACTTCTATAGAATCATAAGATAAAAAGTCCTAGTCTTTTCTTCAATTCGCAGAAAGAGCCTAACTGACGGTTCTTTCCCAATACAACATACTTATATTTATTACCCTCAAAATGAAATACTAGGATCTCTACACTTGTTTCAGAATTGATGATAAAGGGCAAACAATATGGAGAAAAGGAATAGAGAACTTTAATAGCACAATTCTCTTTAAAATTTCAAAGATAAATGCAGCAAAGTTTTGTTAAGAATTATAAGACTACTAAATATTGTTAACAGAACTATTCTTCACCCAAAAAAAAACAAAGGTTATGTAACTTAAACATAGGACACAATCAGAAGCATTTATAATTTAACGACTATGTAAACAAAGAAATTGAAAAGCTCCAGCTGCATAGGCTTAAGACTCAATAGAAAGAGTCAAACACTCAAAAATGGAAACACATAGTCAAGCATACATGTCATAGCTCTGAGCCTCCAAAATTGTTTGTTCCATGTCAAGTCTCCCAGAGAAAAATGGCTTTGACGTAAATGTTGATAAATGTTGGGCGAGATTTATGTGCCTCTATGAAAAAGAAGAATGATATTAACAATATTTTATAACCAGCTATACAAAGTTTAAGCATAAATATCAAACTAAGAGACTTACAGTAATTTCGGGCAATGAGTTCAGCTTTTTGACAAAGTCCTTCAGGTCGGAAACGGTCTGAGTCTGTTCAAATTTACATAGTACCACGACAATGAGAAAAAAGGCATTAAAAATTAAGATGGAAAAGGAAAAGAATGCCGAGTGCCAGATCACCAACCACATTTCGGCGTAGCTGATTATACACGAACTATCCCCACATGTCACCAGAAACAAAACTACAAACAATCCACTGCATACTCATTCACTTACTGTAGTTGTTATATCGGTATAATCTTGCTTCATAGATGTTGCTTTTTGACGTAGAACCTACAACCAATACTGCAATTAGAAATTAGAAAGAAACCAAAAAGACAACCAAAAAAAGAAACAGATCATTCTATCTACAGAAAAAATGAAACTAAGATTTTGACAAGATTTAAACAATAAATTCATAGAGTAGAATTTTATAATTCTTATGGTAAAACAAATCAACCTGGACAACTACTTCAAAGTTGAGATCCCGTATCTCTTTGAACAATTTATCACTGAAAGGGAAGGATGACAAGAAAATGATAATGAGATGCTAGATAGTTGAGCAGAAACATGGGGGAAAAGGAAACAACAAAGAATCTGTAAGATGTTCCAAAAACCATCTAAAGTTCGGTTAAAAGAAAAACACATAGCTTCAAGGACTCATCATTCTGTTTGGAAGCCAAATAAGTAACAGTCAAAAGCATTAAAACAACTCCCAGAAGAGAAGTGGGAAAAAGAAGAAGAATGGCAAACATACATGGAATATAAAACACTATGATAATGATTTAATTTCTATACCTTCCTTAGGATAAATACCTAGGAGAGTTACAGTATGTCACGTGAGAGAGTTACATTCCCAGAAAAACAATAATCTAATTGCATACCCTCCTTCTGTTAAATGTCAAAATTCAAGTTTTGGAGAATCATTTTATAATCTAGATGACCAAAAAAAGGACAAACGGTATCCTAGTCTATGATCCCTCAAACAGATCAAATCTTTAAAAAAACTCCTAACAAGACCAAAAGCTTGACAACAGACAACTACACAAACTGTAACCACTGCACTTGATTCCAAAATTCATACCCCTATCACATGGAAAAGAAAATTTTGAGTCACATGGTTGATAGCCGTCCATATCTAGCTTACAAACACAATACAGATGCTTCCAATATTACCTCCCTTCAACAAAGGCAGTTTGGGATTCAATATATCCCATCCCTCAATCCCATCAATATGGTGGTCGAAACAAGGGTTTTTGGTCTACAGTCTCATATTATTTGATCCACCTTCCAGGGGAATCAGAACAATTACAAGGCATTCAAACATGTCCCTGTAACTGCAGAATAATATTGAGAAGGCATACACTTTCAGAGACAGGGTTTACCTTGAATTTAGTGGAACTTTAGTTTTTTTACCCTCTTGCTGAGCACCTATTATAGATGCATCAAGTTCCACAGCCCCGTTATTAACACTAAGAAACTGCAAAAAACTGTTAGCAATGGGCAACTGCAAATTTTACATATTGTTCTAATTATGCATTTTACCTCATCCAAGAGACCCTCATATGTTAATTGCGAGCACATAGGAGTAATCATGTCGACCTGCATTCAAGTTCCACAAAAAGACCACCACATGAATGTTAAATCCTGGTGATGCAGAACGAACAAGCAATAAAAATGAAGCTAGAAAAGAAATACAATTAAGGTACAGAAGTGGAACAAGAAAGACAGATGAAAAGATAAATCAAGGGGGTCGGGAAAAGAAGAAACAGCTAATTCAATTTATTCAATCAAGTCTTACCTATCAACATCACCTATAGGGTCTTTAAATAGAACCTAATAATAAAAAAGAAGATAAAGACCTAACAAATACACACAAATGAACAGAATCACTGGGAATCAGCATTGCCCGAGCAAAGTAAAGGAACTAGCAATAAAATTGCTCATCTCATCCCCTGAGAAGTAACTCTAGTCAAGTGAAATAGCCACAATGTGCGGGTCCTTGTTTTATAGCAAGACGCTAAATCCCTTTAATACAAACAAGGTCTAACTTATATCTCTTCAAAACTCAATATTGTAATTTTTAATAAAAAAAAAAAAAAAGAAGAAGACAAAAGAAGAGCTTCGGAGTACCGGAAGCAACAAACTTGTAGAATTTCTTCAATGGTTATCTTTCTAGACCATTGGCAAGCATTGTATATACACAACAATGTTTATCCTTCTTTATTATTATCAGAAACAAGTTTTCTTTTCTCAATTTTCTCTTCCCTGGTACAATATCAGTCATCACATTGAAATAATAGCTTATTATTGCCCCTGGTACAATAATCTCTAAACACGTTTTCTGTTGCTAGAGCATCATCCAGCCATACAATATTCACACATATAAAGGAAGAATCTTATGCCATGGTCACAGCAGCATCTTATCATGGTTGCAATAGTTTCCCATTATGTTTCTCCTTATCCTACTCATCTATGCACAAATTGATCAGTTTTGATAACTTGATTGTGATTAACTCATGGTAACAAGCTGCTAAGGCAGTTAAAAGTATAAAGAAAGCACCATCTCTGTTTTCTTTTTTGGTTGCTCTTCGACTAATGGTACTTTGAGAGTGTTTCATTATTATTATTATTAATTAATTAAATACATGAAGGTAGAAAATCTTTTCACGTGAAAAGAGATGAAAGAGATTACAATAAAAACAAGGGTAGAACCCAAAATAGCATTGGATTGGGAACTACTGAAAAAGTAGAACTAAGAACTTAGGACCCAAAAAGTTTTAAAAGGGTAATTGCTATAAAATCTTAAGCACTTAACATAGTAAGGTCCCTGTTTCATCGATCACGAGACAAGGGGTTTCACTAACTACAAGTTAAATATTGACAGACGACCAAAGTACAAATAATAACTTGTAGTCATTATCTGATAGCTTTCAGATTATTCTAAATAACAATAGTCTTTCACATCATCCTCGGTGTGAGGTATTACAAGGAAGAACCTAGGACACTGTAAAACAATGTCAAACAGGCATAAAACTAGTTTGCTTCAAAACTTGCAGGGAACTGCTCATTAATCCACTGATAATTTCAGAAACATACGAGTGTGAACAACGAGGTAGAATGAATAACTAACTAGGATTCTAAATAACGAACAACAGTAGACTGCCAATGCAGAAGTGCATAAATCAAGCCAATGAAGATGTTCGACCACAACATATATGAGAAGAAAATTCAAACACTTTGCACAACGGTGGTCAGCTAGGTCATTTTCTCTAGCATTTATTCAACCGGATACTAAATCGAGAACTACTGAATCCTCGTAACACTTCTACGATTCGTTTTTCAACAAACTTCTTCTAGCGTGAAAACACTGTAAAGTCACTTCTAAAAGTTGTGTGAAGTAATATGGATACACATATGCTTCAAATGCATTATAAAGTTACTGACTTTTTGTTTCCAAGTAAAAAAAAGAGCTTTTTTTCTAAGACAAAGATTAGTGTTGTCATTTTAACTCTCTAATTAAAAATGTGTTTTGGTAAAAGGGGTCAAACTGGTTAAGGATATTCAAAATGGAGAGAGCTGTAAATGTTCTACTTGGTTGGCTACTAGACCCATATAAACAAAAGAATCACACCGGGTCCAAGTTTAGGAATAAGAGTACAACCAAACTGGATCTGACTAGCTTGACTCATCTTTTTGAAATTTTGCTCATCGTTAGATGAAGAAAATATTGACCACAATTGACATCAACTTGCAATTGTATATCAAATTCCAAGTATTAATCATGAATTCAAACATGAAATAAACTTTTCGATTATTATTATTATTATTTTGCAGAATAAAAATGGTTATACACCAGAACAGAAACACGCACAAGAGTTCTACATCAACTTTAACTATTAATGCACATGAAGAAGTAGAAGGAAAGAACCACTACCTCTCGGTCCAGAAGGATGAGAGTACTTATCTCAGGCATAACAATCTGTAAAGAAAGCAGTGTGTTAATCATGGATAATCTCGAACACATTATATATAGCAATTACATGGAAAGGAGTTTACTAAAGCATGATTACATCTGATGAGTTAACAGGCTCCTCAGCTTGCATTCTGTTCAGAATGTCAGCAACACGAACTGCCGCCTTGCCTTTGACCCTTACATTCGGTATTAATCCAAAAGAAAACTACAGAACATGAATCCATGAATTATTCCCAAGATCAGCACACAATTTAGAAATGCTTAGTCAAGCTAAGATATTTTCCAAGGAGGAAACCAGATAATATTCAACTCGTTCTCAGATCAAATTAACATGGTAACCAAAAAAATTAAAATCAACCTCAAGTTTGTGAATAGCTTTTGCTATGTGCCAAAGAGAGCTCATATCTCCATCAACAAAAGATTCCTATCAGCATAAATTACCAAGTGTCAAATGTCAGCAGATCAAGGTAACATGGTTATAGAATGACAGTAAGTCGAAGGAAATTAATCTTACCTTATAAGCAAGATCAAGTTCAAAAGATAGCACATCCTCATCCAGGGGAACCCAGTACAATGGGTATTCTCCAATAGTCATCAAGTTGTGTATTTTTTCCTCCTCAAGAATCTAATCAATTAACATTAAATGTAAACAGGTTTAGAAGGCTTTTGATCATCTATATAGGAGAAGAGCAGCCTGGTGTCCTCTCAAATCATACAAATGTCATTTCGACTCCAGAACAATTTAAAAAGGTGACTACATGTGCAGTTGTGTGCCATCTGACTTCTCAGAACCAAAAATCTACCTGTTAGAACTTCTAAACATCAACGAGCTTTGAGTGCCTCAAATTTTTGCCACAAGTTCTTGCATGGTAAGCCAAAACATAGTACATTTCCGTAATTTTTACTTTCCATTTTTGGGTCAGCCTAAAAGAGTATATTTTGTTAAGATACTTTAGAGTTTTTACTTTTCATTATGCAAGCTTTAATAACCGTACTCCCCTTTAAAATAAACACACCTATATGAGTACTACTTACAAGAAACATCAAAACAAGGCTACAAAAAGCTCATTTTTCAAACAATGACAGCACAAGAAGCTCACCTTCTCGCATGAAACTGCTCGACGGGGAACAAAATAAACATAATACTCTCTTTGAACTCCTTTTGACACATCATTATGCACGTGGGAGCAAATGAATTCCATCAAATCAAGCTGTGCTCGGACAAGGTAAACCACTTTTATGCATTCTGTCTGAATAGGGTCTGCTGTAAGATGCCGCAACTCAGCACCATGCTCCTGCTTGCATGTAGTAGTAAATGATGAAAACTTCTCAAACAGTAAATCAATAAGAAATTTCATGATGAGTTATAAGCCATCATCTCATCTGAAAGTTGAAATTTTTAAAGAGATAGGCATTGTGATATTTAATATCTTCAACAAGCCTTCTTTACTTCATCAGTGAGCCAAGCATGTGCAAAAATATTTTAACTTTAGGTGGCAGGGAAATATTATATATTTAATATCTTTAATAAACCAATTAAATGGTAATTTTTTACCACAAATACATTTTTTTTTTTTTCATTTTTCACACTATGTATTTTGAAATTTTTCTAAAACTGCTTGGCATCGTACATATTGAACTTGTCTCTCTTTTTGCCGCCCTTTGCCCCTTTTATTCTAATCACATCTATTGAAAAAAATTAGCACTCTACTTTGAATAGTAATTAAATTCACTATCCTTTTATTTTATCATCAAACTAATTTAGTAATAATTTGGGTAAACACGCATAATTCTATGTATGTTCTCGTAATTTTTTTCCAAGGGACCTTGTCGTGACATCATCAAAATATTTTTTAAAATTACATTTACATCTTACAGACGTTTCGAAGATAACAAGTTGCCCCGGTCACCTTGCGTGTTACATCATACCCAAGTTTGACAGTTGTAGCGAATATGTTCGATCAATGAACTCTTAGTCCATTTTAGGCTATATTTGGGAAAAAGGAAAAGACAATTTTAAGCTTAATTAAAATATTTGGTTACCAACGTAATTACCACTTAATGCTCGTATACAACTAATATCTAGCTAGCCGTGTCTTTCTAATCAAAGTTGTTATTAGGCTTATAGATTTGTTGTTGAATTATACCAATGGTCCCTATAATTTAACCAAAGTTCTATATGGTATTGGTCCTTATAGTTTCAATTGTAACATTAATCGTACGCTTTTAAAAAGAGACAGATTTGATTTATAAAAAATTAAGATAAGCAACTTATTAGTTATTTAAATAGTTTTTCTTCGTATTCAATCCCTAAAGTGCTCAAATTTGGAAAAATCATCAACAAAATCATCTTAAAGAGATTAGATTTTCTCTAAATAAATCACATATCGATCATTTGATATGGTTTACATGATTAAAATATAATTTGATTCGATAATAAAGACAATTTGCATTAGTTGTTTAAAACTATTCAATTGAAACTATGGACTCCAAATAAGATTTCTAATGAAATTATGGGGACAGTTAGTGTAATTAACCCTGATTTATTGACAATTTTGAATTGTATGCACAAAAGAGTATAAAAAATAAAAATAAAAAAATCGCAGATATAATATACTTTAATATTAGAAAGTTGAAACTGAGATTTGTTTAAACATTTGTTTTTAAGGGTTAAATAATCGTTTACGTTTGCCTTAGACAAGGTCAAGTAGAAAAGTAGTAAGCATATGACCAACATCAAGTTTCTTATTAAAGGAGATGCCGTGAACTAATTATTTTGCCTTTACTGAAAAGAAAAAAAAAATGTTTCGTAATACGTGATTCTTTTCATCATAATCCTTAGTTATATTAAATTGTGACCTTTGTGAGTATGCTCTTTAGGGTAGCTTTTCATCCCAACTTTATGTCCGTTTTTGCTTAAAAATTGAATGGTATTTAATTGTTGAGCTTTTAAGCAATCAATTTTTTTGTTATTTTAACTTAATAAAACTAAAAATTTTGAATTCGTCGATTAATTGTTGTTCTTTATATTTTGAAAAGAGTTGATTTTTCTATAATCCAATGATAAATCTAGGCATATATCCATTGCGCTCTCTCTCTAAAAAAAATAAATCCTAATCACAATTTTGCCACTTCTGACAAATGGTCTTATGAGGCAGGAGAGAGAGCACGCTCTCCTCTCTCTCCTAGCTCCCTACTTCTTTTTTCCTCTTTCTTTCCCACTTCTATCTCATATACGATTTGATTGTTTAGGTTGGGATTCATGGGTGGGATTAGTATTATTCATCTTAGATAGATCATCATCCACCAAGTTAACATGTAGACCAGGTCTCTCTTAAAAAATTAATGGCTCGCTATTCCCAGATCCGGCAAGATCAGACCGGTCTGATTTCTTTTTATGTTTTTTGTATTTGTCAAAATTATCTACCTCTTGGTGAGAGATTAATCTCTCTTTGTAAGAGCTTTAGTTAGTTTTAGGATTTCCTATACGCTATTTTGTCACAACTTCTGTCTGATTCATTAGCGATTCGTTTGCCATGAGATGTGTGTATTTCTATTATGAGGGCGTGTAGATTATTAAGTTTTATAAGAATTTTTTTCGGTCACGCTTGTTTGGACTTAATATTTTTTGGATCAACCATTGTTTTGACTTAATGTACAATCTGTATGGCGTACTTAATTTACATCTTATATATCGTTTATCTAATACTATTCTTATTGAAGGAAAGAATAATTTTTTTTTTTGTTAGGAAAAAAAAATTGAATGATTTTGGCATATTAATTATAAGTTACATTTGAATAGTTACAAATTTTAAGATCAACTTTGGCAAATATGTCTGGCATAGTTTTCTCACGGGTTCATCCTTCTCGAATAATAAGGATTTCCAGCTATGCTCAATCTGGACTGAGAAAGGCTAACTCCTTCATCGAATAAAAAAATATTTTTTTCAAGTTCTAAAAATATATTCTGTAGGCCGGAATCTTACATACATTTGTGTCTGGTTTTAAAGTTCCCCTAAGGAAAAGAAATTTTATTAGCTCAAATTCAGTTCAAAACCAAAGGTCTCAAAGTCATTTTTTATCTTTAACACGTAAACATGGTAACTTATCTTAAAACAAATGCTGGATCACGAATAAATAAGGCCCTCCCAATTACGTAGAGAAGAGGTCAACTATGTATACACCATACCATATTTTGTATATCTAGCTAAATAAATACAAAATCAAATTGGGGTTGAACGTAGTTTTTCTTTTAATTAAATATATTCATTCAAATTGTTACGATTTATGGTATGAAAGACAAAGATAAGATTCCAAAACTTACAAACCGTCCGAGCACTTCTATAGCTTGCAAACCGTCCGAGCACTTTTATGAAAGATATGAACAATTCGAAACAAATGTTTCTGTTCTTTTCGGTACATATAGTTTCAATTATCAAATGTTTTGATGATGCAAACAAAAATTTTCAAAAATTTTAGCTTGATACTATGGTATGTGATCTAGCAGTTTGCCAATAGAAAATTAAACCAAATGTAAATTCCTATACCATTAAAATTTATAAAGTGTTAAATTAGGGAAAATAAAATTATGTATTGCTTAATCATAATGTTGTATAAGTAGTGAGGCAAAGTTAGTATCCGAGAAAAAAAATAGACCATGGCTAGGAGTATCTTTCACATAACGAAGAACCAGATAGGCAGCCTGCAAATGAACATCATGCAGAACCTGCATGAATTAACTAAGATAATTGACAAAAAATACAATAGCAGGCCGAGTAAAAGCTAGATAGAGAAGACGTCCAATCAGATGTCGATACGAACTCGGATTAGTTAACTCAATGACGAAGGTGAAGATTCCACTTCATGGGAAAATCAACAGGATGAACCCCTAGCTGTCCAACATTAAATAAAATATCCAAAGCATACTTTAGTTGTGAAATGAAAATACCAGATGCTAATCGAGAAACTTCTAAACCCAAACGATACTTCAAGGGTCCCAAATCTTTAATACTAAAACAAGATGCTAAAAAAAAGCTTAAGCGAATGAATGCTTGATCATTACCGGCAACCAATATATCATCAACATAGACAACAACAACTATAAAATAGGAACCTATAGTTTGAGTAAAAAGGAATGATCAGATGGGGACTATTTGTACCCTACTGATAAAAGTACAGAAGAGAGTTTAGAAAACCATTGTTGTAAAGCCTGCTTAAGACCATACAAAAACTTATGTAATTAACAAACATGAGACTCCCCTTGTACCGCAAGTCCCGGTGGCAAAGTCATATATACCTCATCATGTAAATCATCATGCAAAAAAACTTTGCTAACATCAAGTTAATGCAATTCCCAATTTCGTACAGCAGCAACAACCAACAAACAACGAACGATTACCAATTTAGCAACATGAGCAAAAGTATCATGAAAATCAAGCCCTTCATTTGAGTATAACCTTTGGCCACTAATCTAACTTTATGACATTTGATTGACCCATCTGTACGAAGTTTAGTTTTATAAATCCATTTACAACCAATGGGCTTTATTGCCCCAAGGTTTAAAAGCAAAACATATTATTTTTTTATTATAACAAAATTATGAAAATTATACATT
>MKEJ01058481.1:0-10012 GCA_001753735.1 Embelia ribes
TTCACAGAGAAATTTAATACAGACAAGTAAAATATTGATGTTAATTCTATTAGTCAAGTTTAAAAATATTAAATTTCATATTTCAAAACAATTATAAAAGTTTAAACTAGATTTAACTAAATGTTAACTTTTATGAAAATTAATATAATGGTCTCATATATGCTAAGGTAACCTATAGAATGCTACTCCTACCATTTCATGTTTTACAATATATAAATACTATGTTTCCGTTTTTGTTTCGCATTCTGGAACGATATACTAGAAATAAGAGCATGGGTTCCATTCATTTAATCAAATTTGCCTGTGAATCATGTACACGGAAGTTTCATTAAAGTCTATAGTAATGTTTCTGGAAAAACCAAATATACAGAGAAACTACTTGGATATACTAGAAATAAGAACATGGGTTCCATTCATTTAATCAAATTTGCCCGTGAATCATGTATATGGAAGTTTCATTAAAGTCTATAGTAATGTCTATTTACTAATAATCCAATTAAGGATATATTTTTAAGATTGGAATGCCTCTCTCTTTCGTATATAAAGTGCCAAGAAGTTATGCATTTTAAAATATTTCTATATTCCGACGCAATTAAAACATAAAAAACAATGGCTAAGGCTTTGTTCATCATACTTTTCCTGGCAATCCTCCTTGTCAATGTATCTGGTATGTCTTTCCACGACCAAACTTTAGGTTTATTGAAATGTAGTTCATCTTAGCATTGATTTTAAATATCCTCTGTAATCGTTACGTAATGCCGTTATTTAATGATTTCGGCCCACACCGCCACCGTTACCATTATTTTTACGCTGGCTCCGATTTCCAATACCGTTATGCTATGGCTGTTACATTCCGAAACTGTTACACCGCCACCGTTACCATTACAACAACTGCCACCGTTATTTAAAACCTTAACTCTAATATATATATACAGTTATACAAACAGACACTCTCTCTCACACGCACACATACATGCACAAATATGTACGTATGTATGTATGTGTGTGTGTGTGTGTCTGTAATTTAATAATAAGCACAAGAACTATTAGTATCTTAGATGCCCAGCAACATATTTTGAAATTAAAATTTTTATGTGTCTGCAATTTATATGTGTCAAAATGTACTAATTTTGAAGGTATATATGAAAAAAGACATGCATGACATACGATAAAATACATATCCAGAGAGAGAGAAAAAAAAAACTTCTTAATTTACTTTCATTTATATTATGGAAGTACAAAAAGTGTAATTTTCTACTTTTTTTAGTGTAATTTTCTACTTAGAAGCATAAAATTCGTGCTTCTTAATTTTTAGAAAAGTAAATCCTTTATTAGTTCACAATATTTTTAATTATTTTTCCCTACTCTCAATATGAAAAGTATACCTTTTCACTTTCTAGCAGATATACATACGACAACTTCTCTTAAATGTATACACGTTATCTTATATAGACGATTAAAAAAATAATTTTATGTATATTACTTAAATGCGTATTTTTTCAGTTACACAAAAAAAAGTAGTACAACTCTGTACTTGTAATTTTCAACAAAAGAAACACGTGCATATATATGTATGACTGTTGTGTATTTTATTTATTTATTTTATTTCATTTTTTTACATCCTTTTCCAGATCGAGTCTGGAGTTTGATTGTACCATAAAATATATGCACGTGTATAATTTTTATTGAAGGTGAAAATGTATAAGTGTAATTTTTATCGAAGGTGAAAATGTATACTTAATACTTAAAAATATTGTATGATAGAAATTGAAAAAAATTATTTTTTTGCACTAGAAATTGTGAAAAATATTAGCAATAGGATAAAATATGAAAGAAGTATAATTTTTAAAAAATAAATAACAAATATTTTATTTTAAAAGAAGTTTATTTTTAGTATTTTAAAGTAAAGATGTTTTATTTTTATTGATGCAAATAAATAGTATATTATACTAATATTAAATGGAAAAGAGGGACAAGAAAGGGACTTCATATAATTAAAATATGGTTGACAAATACACTATCAGATATTAATAGAGTTTTAATTTCATGCTTTGCATGAGCCTATATACTCCTACGCCTATATGTATACCATTTGAGCGTTTTGTAAGAGGTAGTTTTTTTTTTTTTTGTTGGCGGCAATATTTTTTTAAGTAGATATATATTGAGTGGAATTAAATATTTCCTTAACATCTTGTTATTAATATAAAAGTTATAAATTCTCCAATTTAAGTTCCAATCGAGACATGTGGTACATTTATTTTCTTACATGTGTTTTCACATTGAGAATTTTTAGTATTAAGTAATTTTAGAAATATTATTGTAACGCAATTATGACCAATAAGGATTTCCCAAAAATTTTCAAAATATTATCCTAATATATATAATTTTTTTTAAATATTATCATAATAAGATTTCCACCAAATTTAACCTTAATCTATTATCTATTAATTTTGTTAATAGAAAGTGATAAAACAAATGAAAAAAAAAATGAATATAAGATGTAATATCAATAAATTAGAAAAAAAATTTACTTAAAATCAGAACTAAGTTTATAAAAATAAAATATTATAAGGGTTTTATTCTAGTATTAAACATTACTCAACACTTCACTCCCCATTAATTTTTTGTTTGTGTTATATGGATAAAATATATAATTAAAGATATATTAGATTAACAGCTATTCAGCTTATTATATGAAGTTGATCAGCAACACTAAAATTTTAATTAATCTCCCACTGCAATTGTAATTTTTTTTTACATCACTTTCTTTTCAGCTTCATAAAAGGTAGTAACAGAAAATAAATATCCATACAAATTCGACCTTATCAATATCTATTTTCAATTCTAGCAAAATGAACAAACAGTGATGCTTAGTCAAGCTAAACGAACAAGTAACGTGTGCAATTTTTTTTTGATATTTTTTGTACATTGGGAACCTTTGTTTCACGGGAAGTCCAACTCGGGACTTCCTGTTAGGGAGCTCGTATTTCGATTACTAGTGTGTATATATGTATATATGTTATCCCTGTAAGTAGAAAATGCCATTTCAAATATGAAATCTACATAAAGACATAATTTTTGTTATTTTTTTTTCTAATAAAAAATCATTCTATTACCCAAAATAAAGTTTGGAGTATCTTTTTCCGTCAAGAGGGGGGAATTTATTTGGTTTCACGAGTACTTATTCTCAGCTTAAATTCCAGTGAAATTTCAGAGTTTTTTAATCTAATTATTATCCAGTTATACTCCGAGTCAAGTGAAAAAAATCTAAAGTATTTTTACTTTTGAATTTTTCTAGCCTTGAGTGCGTGACCAAGGTGATTTGTGCATAGTAAATATTCCCTTCATTCATTTTTAATAGTCAATTTAGAATTATTTTTCATTTCTTTTTAATTGCCTGCTTAGAAAATTTATTAATTATCATTTTTCATAATTTTAATCCCAATACTTGATTAGAATGATATATTTTGAGTATTTAATAAAGGGTAATAAAGTAAAATACTATTTTTTTAATCTAAAATTGAAGTCAATTAATGATTTTATTAATTTTTATGCTCTAACTTAAAGTGATAATTAAAAAAAAAATGTAGGGAGTATTAGGATATATCTGAATGTGTCATTATAATTTGCATTCCCCACCCCCCAACCCAAACCCAAACCCAAACCCAAAAAAAGAACATAATAATACAAAGGGAAAAAAAAGAAGAAAAAAAAGCAGGATCGCCATCGAACACTCAAAAACTCGCTCATTTACTTCCTAAATTCAAGCCTCTATCCTACAATAGGGTCCAATTTTAGATATTTTGCCCATAGTGTATTTATCCTACAATCTTAAAATGATTAAAACAATATATTCCACTGTTAAATTCATATAAATCTATACAAACATACATGCAGAATCAGAGGTGAACAAAACTTCTGGAAACCGAGATATCTGAAATTCAGATTCGATTCGGATTTTAAATTCCAAAAAAATCGGATAGTTTGGGTTTAGAAAAATACAAACTACGTAAAATATTATATATATATATATATATATGTACAATTCGGATATTCGGATTTGGATTCAGAATTTTAGCCTAAATGGGTTTGATTCGGATTTAGATTGTATACAAATTCAGACCGAATATCGGGTACAATATTTCAAGTGCGGGTAATCCGACCCGACCCGATACGCAGCCCCGCGGATCAATTCTCTCTCCCCAACACCCCCAATCACTCAACTCATCCCCTTCTTTCTCTGCTACTTCCCGCTCTTCCTGCACGCTAATCCCTTCTTTAGATGTCTGTATATATATACAATATTCACTTATATACATGTCTTCCCCCTTTATTTAATGAAGAATGGCCGGAATAGACAGTGACCGGAAAGACTGTAGGGCTGTGGATCGAAGCGTAGATGATGAGTTTTATATTCTGAATGTATTATTTTTATGGTAGGGTAGTGAATGGTGGTTCCCTTGAGCAAGGAACTCACTGTAGCAGCTCTCTTCTTTTTTAGGGGATTGAACAATGTATAGAGACACTGCTGGGAAGTTAATTTGGTGTTCAGCCTCTAAATTAGAGATAGGGGACTGGTTTTGAGGCTCTGCTGGATGCCCTTACCCGCTCAGCCTCTCTCTTTCCCGGAACTACTAACTCTGCCAGCTGCCGCCTTCTCTTCACCTTAGGTTACCCTGACCGTGGTTATTTATCTTGTTCTCTGTACATAGTTTGACCACCGTAAATGTTTGGTGGGTTCCCAACTACGAGGTTGCTTTTTTATGGCTGTAAAAAACTCCACACAAATCACAAATTTCACTCCAGCTTCCAATTTTATCGCCTAAATTCATTTTCTGCAGCTGCCCTTTTGAGCCCCTATTTTTCCGACTCGGCCTCTGATGATAATACTAATAATAACAAGAACTATATATTGAATACCAATTTTCTTGGATTAGATACAAGTAAAGTTGTGGAAATTTTGAATAGTTTGAGACGAGACCCGAGTCTCGCCCTTTTGTTTTTTGAGCAGTTAAAGGAACACGGGTTTAAGTTTGATGTTTGTATTTACGTGGCGTTTATTAGGATGTTGTGTTATTGGGGTATGGGTAGGAAACTAGATTTGATGTTGCTTGAGGTGATAAAACACGGGGATGATTTGGGTTTTGGTGTTTCGGATGTGTTGGAAATGATTATTGAGGAGTTAGGGGAAATGGGTCGAGGCTCGTTAACCCGGGCGTTAGACGGGTTGGTGAAGGCTTACGTGAGTGTTGGAATGTTCAACGGAGCTATTGACACGCTGTTCAAGACGAAGAGGCGTGGATTTTGTCCTGATGTGAAAACGTGTAATTTCCTTATGAATCAGTTGGTTTTGTGTGGGAAAGGGGATGCTTCCGTGGCTATCTACCTGCAGTGTAAGTTGCTTGGTTTGAGCCCAAATGTATATACGTATTGCATCGTGATCAAGGCGCTTTGTAGGAAGGGTGATTTTGGAGAGGTTGATGCTATTTTCAGGGAGATGGACGAAGCTGGGATGCAGCTGAATGAGTCACGTTTGCTACGTATATTGAGGGGCTTTGTTTGCATGGGATGACTGACATGGGGTATGAAGTACTCCGAGTTTTGAGAAGGCAAGAAGTTCCGATTAATCTCTTTGCTTACACTGCTGTGGTTCGTGGTTTTGTAACCGAGTTGAAGTTGGATAAAGCTGAACTTGTTTATAATGATATGGATGAGCAAGTGCTGGTTCCAGATGCTCATTGTTATGGGTATTTAATCCGAGGATATTGTATGATTGGGAATATTCATAAAGTTTTAGCTCTTCATACAGAAATGGGATCGAAGGATGTGAAAACCAATTGTGTCTGTGTGATTGTTAGCTCGGTTCTCAAGTGCTTGTGTCAAATCGGCTTGGCTTGTGAGGTCGTAGAACAGTTCAACCACTACAAGGATCTTGGTGTTTTCCTTGATGAGGTGTCATATAATGATGTAGTTGGTGCTCTTTGCGAACTCGGAAGGTTAGAAGAAACAGTGGAGTTTCTAGATGAAATGAAAGGTAAGAAGATGGTTATGGATGTTGTGCACTATACGATGTTGATGGATGGGTACTTTCGCCAAGAAAGAGTCAATAATGGAGAAAAAAGGTTTTAAGTTGGATATAGTAACGTATAATGTAGTAGCTAGAGGACTTGCTAGGAATAAGCTTGTACAAGAGGCATTGCATCTTTTGAATCATATGGAGAGGAAAGGTATTAAACCAGCGTAATTTCCAAAAAAAAAAAAGGTATTAAATCAATGTCTATTGCGCATAATATGATCATTAAGGTGAAGGAAGCTGAAGCTTTTTTCAATTATTTGAGAGAAAAGTGTCCAGATAACTATGCTGTGATGGTCAGTGGGTACTGCAAAACAGAAGATATCAACTATACAATAGTGGCCTATGAATTGTTCAATATGCAATCTAAGCAAAAAAATCTAATTAAAAGTAGTATATGCATTGAAGCTCCTTAGAAGCCTTTGTGCGAGACATGAAAGTGGCAGGGCACATGCACTTTTTGAGACATTGTTTAAATATGATGCCCTATGTAACATTATGTATAGCAATTTTATTGCTTCTTTTTGTAGCTCTGGGGATATGAAAAATGCCCGGTGGGTGTTTGATACGATGATCAAGTCAGGGTTAGCTCCGGATGTGATTACATTAACAATAATGATAAATGGTTATTCCCGGATAAACCTCTTGCAAGAAGCCTATGACCTTTTGGAGGAAATAAAGAAAATGGGTATTAAACCTGATATTATTACATGCGCAATTTTACTTGATGGGTCTTCTAAAGTAAAGAGGAAAAAGGGTCTCACCCAAGTTACTGGATGGAGACGTAAAGATCTTAGCATTTTGTGCAGTGAAACGAAAGAAATGCAATTAGAACCTGATATTATATGTTACACAGTTTTGATTGACAGTTATTGTAAGTCAGATAGCTTCGAGGATGCTATACTTCTTTTCGAGGAAATGATTGATAGAGGTATAGAACCTGATACCAAGACATACACTGCTCTACTATGTGGCTATTACAGTCGCAGAGACATTAATGGGGCCGTTACCCTTGTTGAGAAAATGCCATTTACGGATGATGTGGCCATGTCAGCTTTGAAGTATGGCATCTTGAAAGCGAAGAAGTTGCAAATGTGGCATTAATGAGTCGCATAGTTCATTGGTAGTTGAACCTGCATTGGGTTGCTTTGGGACCAAGGGTCGTTAAGGAGCTCATATTCCAATTTGGGACTGGGCTGATTCCTAAGGGTAGATGGACAGGGAAGATGTGTGTTTTCATTCCAGGCTTAAAGAGGTATGCTACTTTATGAGTTCTGTTTCAAAAAATACTTAGGATGGAATATGTCTTGATCATTTAGATAATTGTTTGATGTTGTAACAGGCCTGAGGCATGGGGATTTCACAGTGGTTGGAACAGGATGGAAATGCATAGATGCAGGTATGTAACATCTCCATGGTTGGAACTGTCTATGCACTTGCTTGTAGTCCTGGTAATTACTTCCTTATGAATTTCTGTAAACCGTAATAGTTTTTGTTTCACAGGGAAAGAGAAAAGAAAGTATTATTCCTGTGATCCTAATGTTCCCATGGAAATATATGATTTCATAGGTGGAATTACATTTGTAAAGAGTAGAATACAAACATAATTTATGGATTGCATACGGCATACAGTGTGTATATCTGGTTATTTCATGTTCTCTTCTCTGTCTTTTTGTTTTTAGCATGCTCCTGCTATGATCTCGTCTATTCTGTTAGGGAAAGTTAACAGATTTACTCATTTTTTTAGCATAAAGACATGCACCTGTACTGCATTAATCGTATCATCTTAACAAGAATGTACTAAGTGTAAATAATGTATTCATTCTGGGTATCTATGCCTTTTAGCATATAATCATTGGCATTTGATACACAAGAACTTTGAAATTCATAAGGTGGTTTGGTGGAGAGTAGGGGCAGTCAGTCAGTTCAAAGATATTGTTGATGCTTGAGTTAGGGGGCGCTGCGCCACTAAAATGTTTTACATATCCATTAATTGTGACACCCTCAATAAAGGACATTTTGCATAACTTGTTTTCAGATTCTCATTAATCTTGTTCTTTGGTCATTAGTGGGTGGTATTTTGGTTTGGTGTTCCTTTGTTACTTAAAATGGGAAGTAGAAGAATGACAACAGGAAACAGTCCAACTAGTGAAGAATCAAAAATGAATCTTATCAACAGGAGTTGAAATAACTTTGTAAGTTCCTCCAAGTGTATGTTTTCTCGTGCAACAATTTATTAAAAACAGTAACATCAGCACATAGAGGTCCAGTGATTATGGAAATTCCACCGAGCCCTTAGAATTCCTATTGTAGTCTCCCAATGTTCCAAGTATGTAACAAGTTTATTGATTATCGTTACTGCATAATCAATCAGACTATATCCTGTGAAGATTGATTCTCTTTTCTTGTTTGTCGTTAGATTTCTGCCTACAAAAGTTTTGGTTACCGTAGCATCAGTTTGATCTTTGGTTATTTCATTTCTTATTTTTGTTGTTTTAACTTTTTGAACCTTAAGACTGTTGATCCTTGTCTCTTGTTTGCAACTGAGATTTCTATCTGGAAAAGTTTGATCAATGTTTGGTTGTTTCTGAAATGTTAGCAATTCAAAATAATGCTTCTATGCTTTTGTAATTATATCTTTGTTAAATTTTATTTACATTCACTTGATGTTGTATTTGTTTGTCTGTGTGACAGCACAGAGTATCAGTTGTGAAAACAGTTTTGATATCATTAAGAATTCTCTTATGCCAGGCCGTGGAAGGCTAAGTGTTGCAGTTTGCCTTTGTCCCTGAGAGCATTTATACTCGAGATAGCATTGAGCTAGAAGATTTAGCTGAGCCGGAAGAAAATCACTGGATGTTCACTTCAGTGGGATGGAGCAAGGATTCTTCTGATGAGAACTCTGTTCTTTGAAGACAAATTGTTGACGCAGTCTAGAGAAATCCTAGGCTATTGTTAGAGTTGTTGAAATATTTTAGGATCTGTTAGTTTTATTCTTTCCTGTATTATCTCATGTAATCTACATTATAAATAGATTAGTTTGTATCCTAAAAAATAATGAATGAGTGATATTCTTCAGAGCAGTTTTATTATCTTCCTGTTTAGTGCTTTTATGGTATCAGAGCAATAAAGGCATTTTACGGTTGAAGTTTTTTTTTTTTATTCCATCTAAGGAAAAATCAGGGACGCAAAAGGGTGACGATTTGGACGTGTCTCTGGACATGACTAAGTCTAACCCAAAACTTGTTCTCACTGCATCTGATAACTCTCTTCCATTCCAAATTACTAGCTTTAAACTCAGTGGCCGGAAATACTTACAGTGGTCTCGTTCCGTCCAACTTATTATCCGCGGGAAAGGAAAATTTGGATACCTCGATGGTTCCATTTCGACACCAACCCAATCTGACCCTTCTTTTGCAGCGTGGGATATCCAAAATTCCATGATCATGGCCTGACTCTTTCACTCTATGGACTACACCATTGCAGAGATCTACCTCCTCTACCCAACTGCAAAGGCTATTTGGGATACCGTCGCCTTAGCCTACTTAGATCTTGAAGACGCGAACCAGATGTTCAATCTCCGGACTCGCTCCCATAATGCGCGACAAGACGATGGTACTGTAACTCAGTACTTCATTTCGCTAACGAAGTTGTGGCAAGAACTCGATCTCTTTACTCAACCTGCGTGGACCGATGCTGCCAACCGAGAGATTTACCACAAATTGCTCGCCGAAGAAAGAACCTATGACTTCCTCACCGGCCTACATCCATCCCTGGATGATGTTCGTGGACGGATTCTGAGTGTCAAGCCCTTGCCAAGTCTTGATGCCATCTTCTCCGAAGTTCGTCGAGAAGAACAAAGGAAACGAATTATGCTCGGTGGCTCCACCCTACCCGTTGCCACCACTTCTGATGTCTCTGCCATGGCTGCTCGAGGAT
>MKEJ01058482.1:0-16395 GCA_001753735.1 Embelia ribes
ATATTTCTGTTTTTTTTGTTATTTTCAGTTTATCAATATTGTTGTTATTCAGAAATTATTTTTAACAGCAGTGCTAAAAATAACAATAATATAGTTACCATGAAACTCTATTAGACATGTGAAACTTATTTCCTCGTAAAGCCGTCTCCGATATGGAACTTTACGCTTCCAAAGCTCGTAACAAAATTCTTCCGTTAAGAAGTTTTCTTATGAACAGGGAACTTGTAAGACAAGTGAATAATCATGTTTATCACTTATTATCATATTAGATATTTATAATTTTATGAAATAATTTTATTTTAAAATATAAACTCGTGTTTTGATTGGTCACAAACTTTACATTTTTTAGAAGAATTTATGGAGTAATTATCTTATTTATATTGTATATTTTGTAGGGGATTTGCTATATTTTGCTACTATGTAGTTTTCTACGTATTTGCAAGTATATGATGATAAAAAACCCAAAATAAATAACAATATGATACAACATTTATGAGTCGAGGCTTCGGAGTATTGAATATTAACTTATGGGAGATCTCGTTCGAGCTTAACTACACTTAATTTGTTCGAGAACGTTGTGAAAGTCGAAGTAATGATATTTGAAGAATTTTAAGTGGTGATTGTAATATATTTTTATGTCAATCTTGGTATCGATGCGTAGAAATTTGAATTATCTTTTCAATGGTTCAGATGGTGATTGATTTAGACGTTCCTAATTCGATTTATGAATTTTCTCGTGAAAAAATACAGAACTATCTAAGCAGCATGCAAATGGACGAAATTTTCAATTAAAGAACCATTTTGTAAAAGTTGTCATAAAAAAGGGACTGATTACGTTATTTTGTAATTGTTTTAAGATTGCAACTCATTTTGACGATGTGGCATCTTTCGAATAACACATGTCTTAATTTCTTTCTATATATTAATGTCGTTAAAAAAATATTGACATTTCATTTTGTATCACATGATTTAGAGCAACTGGAGATAAGGTCACACGTGTAAGAGATGAAATGACGATTACTCTTTATCTTTTTTAAAGATATTTTATTACCCTCATACACGTGATTCTTATGCCCGTGTGAGCTTTCGTTTTGACAACAAGGATTTGGGGAGATTCTAACGATGGTTTTGGGGCACCTTGAACATGGGATTTGATCTCAATATAAGAAATGTTTTATCTTGTAATATAAGGGATTTTTTTTTTTTTTTTACAAAACTACAAGATAAGTTTACTATAGATTGAGAATAATTTATTATAATTATTTTTATTTAAAATATATTAAAATTTTTTGAAGCAATTTGTTCTCAATTTATCAATTGGTCTGAAAGTGTAATATAATGTAAATTGCAATAAAAAATACTCTTGTGCTGACAGCGGCGGCAGTAGGTCAATATGGAAGAGAGCAGCATCCAATTTTTTACTTTTCCGTTTTTGCGTAGGCTAGTATTTTTGGGGTAGTAATAAATAATTTTATTATTTTTTTATATTTTTATTTTAATATTTTGTAAAAAAAATTATTTAATTTAGTTATTCTTTAGTTGTAGTATTTTTTTTAATTATTATTCTTGAGTACATGCTTTTCAATTTTATGCAATTTTTATTTATTTAGATATTATTGTTATGTTTATTTTTGAATATGTTAGGCTAGAATCTTTATTACCATGATGATGAAAATAAATTATTGGAATTTTCTTGAACCTAATTGATAAGTATGGTTTTTACAAACTTAATTTGGAAATTGTTTTAGATTAAAATATAGAGTTTTTAACATGTCTGGTTACTTTAAAAAGTATCTAGGCATAGTCATTGGCGGACCCATAATTTCTAGGTAGTGGGATTGAATCCTACTACCTTATATAACGGAATTTTATTTGGGGGGGAACTATAGAGGTATAAAAAAATTTCGACATTTATAAAGATATTTTACAAAATTTTCCAAAGTCAGAAGGGGTCGAACCACCACTGGGTATAGTTATGGAGTTTGACAGACTTTGATTATATACCATGTTGATATAAATCAGATAATATATAACAGAGATTTTATAGACAAATATTGTTGGACTTTCATTCAAGAAGTTGTTTAATTTTTTACCAATCATAATCAATCAAGGAGCAATTGAGAGTAAGTGTAATTTAATTATTTTAATTGCTAAAAATGAACTATAGGAATCGAATTGTGCAATTAAAATTTTCTTAGAATTTTCTATACTGTTCTAAAATCCCATCGTTCCATGATATATTTGCTAGATTATCCTTCTACATATTTTAGGAGCGATATTATTTGAAACACTATATCATTTCCAATACCGCCACTTCTACATTTTTTAAGTTCACATATTACCTTTTTTCGTTTCCACGCATCTTCGTTTTTTAAATGGGAAATTACAGATAAAAATATAGGAACTGGAAAAGGAGACTGATTCTGAGTTTGTACTAAGTCCAAACTTAACCTAAAGAAAATTCCAAGAAGATAAAGTTGAAGTGTCACTATTTGTCCCTCAAAACTCTATAAATACCCATATACACAACACTTGCTAGGTACGAAGACTAAGAGAATATTGAAGGCATTTGCAGACTTGCTAAATATTTTTCTCACAACCACAAATACATACACACAAATTTTGTGTTCTTATATTGATATGGAGAGTCCAAAATCACCTCATCAGCCTCCTACTTATGGAGATCTAATTACTGTTCTTAGCATCGACGGAGGTGGAATAAGGGGGATTATCCCCGGAACAATCCTTGCCTTCCTAGAATCCGAGCTTCAGGTCTATCACATATGTGTGTGTGCATGCTTTTATTGCAATTCTATTATATATTTTTAGTATGGTGCACAGTGCAGATTCTATCTATTGGATTGCATAAATTCAACATAAAACTTTTAGCCCCTTACCTAATTTTTTTTTTGATAAATAGTTGGGCTCAATTTGCTGGCGCAGTTAGACTAGTCTAAATCTTTTATTTATTTTTTTATACTTACCAAAAAAAAAATTGGCCCTACCCCAGGTGGGTTGCCCAAATTCCTGGGCTTGTTAGGCTTACCCTAGAACCGACACGATGGTGCACGACTATGGTAAAAATATTTACTATTTACCGTGGCTTGTTAAAGTTTTAGTTCTTATTATTATTGGTAACATTACTAACTTATGTAACATCATAAAATCCAACGGTGAATTTGAATATGCGCTTAAAACGTTGGTATGGATATTATACTATAGTTTGTTTTTAGACTTTATATTTTCTACATTTATCAAAGAAAAGTATTTACCATTACTTCTGTAGATTGTATTCCCTAATTACAAGCTAGCTATCATTAGTGGGAAATTTTTGTGTACGTCTGTGGAGTCATGCTTTTGAATTACCGTTACGTAATGCCATTACGTAACGGTTTCGACCACTGCTAATATCGTTACGGGCCGTTACAAATGAGAATAAAATTCAAAACCATAACTGTTGTTAAATTTGCTATATATGTCGTTACAGCACCATATCGGCCGCTACGACCGTTACAAGCCATTAGAAAAAATCAAATAAATTAATAGTAATAATAATAATAATAATTCGCTAGGAATTATACTTATACAAAAAATTCATTATACCAATTCGATATTGATTCATCAAATAAATCTTACTATTTGGCAAGGCACTAATAGTTAGAATAAAGAATAAATTATGATCATACATGTCATTCCTTTTAGATGCAGAATAAAATGATCTAAAATGTGTATTTGATGTTATTCTCTTTCTTTAATATAAATAATTGTTATTTGTAATGAATAAAGTTTGTGTGATATGAAAAAAGATATTTTATCTTAATAACTCCAACATATACAAAAATTCAAATAAAAAAGCATTTAAACATTAAAAAATGCATATTTTTTCTAGACTATTAAGAAATTTTAACATGAAAACTACAAGATGTGTATGAAATGATTAAGAATATAATTATATGATACAAATAATGCATAACATTAAAGTTTAGATGAATTGAGTAAATTTGAAAAAAAATTATAACTCTATTTTTCGCAACCGTTACACTATGGTTGTACATCTTGAAATCGTTATACCGCCACAATTATCGTTACAGCAGCCACAACTTTTATTTAAAACCTTAATGTGGATCCAAACCTCTTATAAGATGGGATTAAAAAAGGGGAATACTAGTCTTACACTATTGTTAAGATTTTTATGTATCAGCGGGCAGAGATACATGACATATATGCATGTTGTATGGCTTCATATGAATGTAATCACATATGTTATTCATCTTAGTTTAATCATATTTGGGTGTTGCAATTTTTTATTTTTTATTTTTAGTATTTTCACCCTAGCTGGGCTTTTATTGGTGATTTTTGATAAATTTATATAAACTTTTATAAATGCATTTTTGATGTTTAAATAAATAAGTACTAATTGAATTAATTTTAAAATGGTGCAGAAATTGGATGGTGAACAAGCAAGACTTGCAGATTATTTTGATATAATAGCAGGAACAAGCACCGGTGGTCTTGTCACGGCTATGCTAACAGCACCCAACAAAGAGAACCGTCCCTTGTTTGCAGCTAAAGATATTAATGATTTCTACCTTGAAAATTGCCCTAAAATCTTCCCACAAGACAAGTAATGGTTATTGAATAGCTTCTTAGTTTTTAGTGTTAAAAAACAAAATTAGTAGAAAACTCTTTCGAATCGGGTTAACTCTTTTCTTAAAAATTAAATTATCTATTTTAAAATAAGTGTCGTTTTTGGTTAATGCAAATGGATTAAGAAGATCATTAAATATTCTCAGTTTTAACAAAGACATAAATATATTTTACCAAAATAGCCTTCATTAAATGCTTGTATTGTGTGTATATATGGCGTGAGTAAATTTTAAAAAAGTAATAACAAATGCTTTCTCAATTTTGTAGAACAACGATTGAAATAAAGTAATAAATTTTTTTTAGAACGACGCTTATTTTGAAACAAATAAAATATCACGGGATATTTGTTGATATCATTTTTAGGTAATAAAAATTATTTAGCCTTTTAGTAAGACTGGTAGCTAGAAATGCTTTCTTAGTTAGCCTCTTTGACTGGTAAATTTTCTTCATCTGTTCCTTTCGTTGGCTATATTCTATTTTATTTTTCTCTCTTCCCTCTTCCGTCTCATCTCATTTTCTAATTAAATAAATAATTTTTTTAATAATAATTAAATATTTTTATTATTTATGGATGCGATTGGTAAATAATATGGTTATATCAACATTAATGTTAATACATACTGATTATTGATCAAAATAAATATGAAGAAGTATTAAAAAAAAGTTACATTATATCGCTAGTTTGTAAAGTAACTAATACTATACCTGTAAAATAGAAAAAAGGGCATTTTGGGAGTAGCATTTAGACAATATTGCTACCTCTAGTTGTTGTGAATGCTCTTATATGAACCTTAATCTTGTGCTTATTTAATTTCCACTAAGAATAAACAAAATGATACAAGATCATGCTATGGTTGTATATATATGATATTAATTATTTAATTATATATATTTACTTTATTTTATTTTTCACTTGAATTTTGGCAGCTCAATATTCAACCCTACAAAGAAGCTTATACACGCTGTATCAGGGCCTAAATATGATGGGAAGTATCTGCACAACCTTGTGAAAGAAAAACTTGGAGACACAAAATTACACCAAACATTGACTAATATTGCTATACCAACATTTGATATTAAGAAACTTCAGCCTACAATTTTCTCCACCTACGAGGTATGATATTTTTTTTTTTTCAATTAATCTCTCAAATTTAGTAATTATTTGCATGTAGATTTTATTTTATTTATTTTGGGGTGAATTAATTTAATGGTCCCCATGGTTATTACGAACGAAGGAATGAAATTTTATCCAGTTTGAAGTGTCTAGTTTCATCAAGTTTCTACAAAACATATTTGTAATTCATTTTTTTCACAGAATAATTAGTACAATAGAATTAAATATTTTGTAATGATCATTTCGAAATCCTCCAAAATCCAGTTGGATAAGTTTTGTACAGAAAAATATTTTGTACATAATACAGTACAAGAAATTTTTTTTGCAGGATACTGCTGCGAAATTATAATTATTTAATTTTAATATATTGATTATTTTGTGAAAATAATGAAAAAAGAATTTTTTATTAAAAAATAGGACAAAAATTGAACAATTAGAACTGGATGAAATTCCTATCCATGAACAAAATAGTATTTGGTACCACACATTCAATACAAACACCAAATAAACTAGCTTTCTTAATAAAGAAATTTATCATTCCATTTCGAGAAAACTTTTTATAAATAGAAATACTGATGTGAGAGATTTTTGTCCTCCATTTTTTATTTTAAAAATTAAAAGCGGAGAGAAATGATGTTTAGAAAGACTAGTGCGAATGCCCCAAGTTCGTACTCACTCCATCTATAAATATTAAATAATAGTAGTTCATTTTTTTTATTGTTATTCAAAAATAATTATCCATTTTTCTTTTCGGTATAATAAAATACAGTACAATTAGCACTTACAAAACTTAAAGTTCAAAGTAAGAATTTCGAATAGATTTAGTAATTTATGTTAAAATGATATGATGGATAGCCACTTTTTCCTTTTGCCTAGAATTATTTATCTCGTCAAATAAAAGTTTTATTTGTGCACTAGGAAGTATAACATTTTAAAAGTTCACATATACTAATTTCTCACGCATTAAAAGAAATTTAATGCGTGTCATTTTGTTTCACAGATTTCTAATATAAAGTTGTACTTTTGGGCATGTTTAGCAAAACAAATTTTCAATTTGTTCTCAAAAAGCAATTCACAAAAACATAACCTGCTCGTGTAAAGGGAATTTATAGATACATATTATGTCCGTAACATGTATATTTGCACAATCATGTATTCAAACATCCAAGTCTTATAATGTGAATAAAACCTTAAATTGCTTTCTCACAATGAGACATGAATATAGTAGTACTAGGAACGTGCTCATAAATAAGCAAACTACCCAAAATATCCAAATTCGAATTTTCTCGAGGGCAAAGTCCCCGACCCTCCACTTGCATGAGGATGCTGCCCAACAACTTGGCACGATAAAAATAAATAAATATATTTGAATAATATTTTCAAGTCACACAATACCAACAAAAATAAATAAATAAATAAATTTTGTGGTAGTTTTTTTTTCTTTTTTTTTGGTAAATTGGAGCCTTTGAAATCCAGTGCATCATCTCATGCTGAGTATTATGAATGCGGTGGACCACTAAACTATTATTGGTGAATTATTTCATCTTCTACTTTTAAAAATGAAATTATTCAACTGACCTCGTGCAAAGATTCCAAAAAACGTTGATGTCTATTCTAACGTTACATTTGTGATGTTATGGTTTCCTAATATAAACGGCATAGTGTTGTGGTTGCAGAAATTTGAACTACAATTTTTTTTTTTTCATCTTACCTCATTTCATTGATAATTGTAACAGTCGTAACGGATGTAATGGTTCATAATAACCCATATGATGCCACAACTACAAACATAGTAACGATAGCGATCCGCCGATATAGTTTCCAAATTTTGAAAACATGCCTCTGCCTAATTAGAAATTTGCGAGCGAGAAAATAGGTCCACACACTCGTGCACAATACCGAACCTTTTGTTCATTTTTCTTAAATATATAAAAGCATGATGTATGTGGACATTGGAACAATCCATTTTCTTCTCCGATTAAAATGATACATTTTTGTGCCAACTGTAAATAAAAGCAAACATCGCCCACAAACACACTCTTCTCTAATACTAGATATTATAAAAATCCATTTCATTTACAACCACTCATATTAGCTCTCCTTAATGACAAAAAGGTAATCATAGGAAAAAAAAACAAATAGAATTATTAGTAGGAGACCAAAAAGTTTTTAGACCTTTAGATTTAGATTTGCAGACCTAATTATTTGATGATCATTTTGTCTTTTGAACGAATGCATCGTGTTTCAATTTTTGGTAATCAAAAAAATAAATTTTGGCCTTAAAAGGATGGAACTTGAATAAAGAAACATTTGAATTTTCCAAGTTCAATAGGAACATATTTTACAATATTTTGTCACATGTGGAACTTTTCAATCCAAAATTTGAAAGCATGAACATATTTTCCAAAATATAAAATTTTATTAGTAAAAAATTTATAAATTTTAATCATCAGTATATTTAGAAAAGAAAAGTAAAAAGAAAAAATTGTGCACATGTTATGTCACCAATGGTCCCAATGATAAACAATCTATCTCTTCACGTGGAAGGTTACATTATTGTTGACAAACTAATACACCCTTCATTTTCACCAATTTTAATTAATGTAAATTTTGGCTATGACAAGATAATGTACTCACTCAAGGGATATGAGCCAAGGTAATAATACTTCCTTAGTACTCAGATATCGGCCAATTAATTAATGTGACTTTTAATAATTAATTTAATAAAATGTAAATCAGATATAAGAAAATCGAAATGTACCGAATTTAGTTTTTATTATGTGAATCATTTCCATAATTAACCCGTAATTATTTTTATGTTATAGGTTGGAAATAGGCCGAGCGTGGATGCATTACTATCGGACATATGCATTGCAACCTCGGCAGCACCAACATATCTGCCAGCTTATCACTTTGAAACCAAGGACCCTACCGGAAAAGTGAGAGAGTTCGACCTAATTGATGGCGGAGTTGCTGCAAATAATCCGGTAACTAACAATATAATAAAACCGAAAAAATATTAGACACACAAATATGCATTTCTCATTTAATACAAAGAAATGTTGCTTTGAAGATACATAGAGAAATAGGAATTGATATTTTATATGTTGGAATAAAAAAAATTAACACAATAGTTGAAATGTAATAAGCTATGACAAGAGAATGTCCTCACTCTAGAAAATGGTCATATATTTTCGACAAAATACTACAGCTATCAGTAATATAACAAATAGTATTTGAATTATATATAAAAAAAAATAAAAAAATTTGATTTGACTTATTTGTTTCTTTTGAGAGCTTTTTAATAATAATGGCACCTCTACATAACGAGTTTCGGAAGCATAATCACATTTATTCTAGAAAACAAGTATTCGCAGCTCTTCGATAGAATTTTCCGGTAACAACAACTAATTGGTATGGTGTTAATTTTGTTCCAGACCCTTGTTGCAATTGGAGAAGTAACAAAGCAAATAATGAAAGGGAGCCTTGATTATTTCTCAATAAAGAAATTAGACTATGGTCGTCTTTTGGTAATCTCACTGGGGACAGGCTCACAAAAGACTGAGGAGAAGTTCAGTGCACACGTGGCAGCTAAGTGGGGTTTGATTGGGTGGTTGAATGCTGAGGGGTCCACTCCCTTAGTTGACGTGTTCACTCATGCCAGCTCAGACATGGTTGATTATAACCTAAGTGTTATTTTCCAAGCCCTACATTCCGAAAAGAATTACCTCCGAATTCAGGTATTTTTACGGAAATTTTTTATGGGAAAAAAATATTGTAAATTTTACGAATTTTGTCGAAGAGATTTTTATTTTCTTTCAATCTTTCCATTTTTTCACCAAAGAAAGCCTTAATGTTGTACACGAAACGAGCTTCTCACGTACAATTGTGACTATAATACAAGACTTCTAATGTTTACAACTAGATAAATATCAAAGGCTTTACTTGGTTGTAGTTATTAGTACAAAATTCACCAACTTATATATTTAGAAATACATATATGAAGAAACATGTAACTTGACGAGCCGTTGTTAGCATTAGAATATGCACTAGTAAGTTAGGTACAATAATATACTTATATTGTATGATTTTTCGGTGAGGACAATTTTGCAACATAATTAATTACATATGTAGATTATTTTAGATATAGTTACAATAGTAGTAAGGGTGAAGCGAAAAATTGGGTTGCACATTGACCTCAAAATACATTTTTGAACTTGGCATAGAAAGATTTTTTTTTTTTAATCAAAAACCAATTAAATTTTTTATGTCATTCCAATATATCAAAAAAGGTTACCCACAATACTCTTTTCTTTATAATAATTACATTAATTTTCAAATGCAAAAATTGGAAATGTCAAAGCATTACTACTAAAAACATGTCAAAAAAATGACTTCCATCCCTGAGACATAAATTGTAAAACCTTATCAAGAAACCATTCTACCTTCTTACGAAATTTTTATCATTTCGCTAATCATGAATTTTTATTATTTTTTTTTGCCGTCAACAATTTTAAGAGAAAATTGAAGTTGCTAAAATCAAAAAACGTACATTCATATATTGTGGAGATCTATTGGACACGTATTTGTACTTGATTAATTAAATTGTAGGATGACACTTTAATTGGGGAAGTATCATCCGTGGATATAGCTATAAAAAAGAATTTGGATGCTTTGGTGAAAGTTGGTGAAGGATTGTTAAAGAAACCAGTTTCTAGAGTTAATTTTGAGACAGGCCAAGTGGAACCTGCAGAAAAAGAGTCTAATGAAGAAGCTCTAGCGAGGTACATATTATATATGGGTACAACATAATTACTAAATACTCAGAATTATTGTCATTCATACTAGCACATACTTATATTTAAAAAAAAAAAATAAGAAACTTCCGTTTCTGCATAGATATGAATATTATTGAAAATAGATGTTGTAAACTTCTGAAAAATATTCTTAAACAAGAAAATAATATGCAATTAGGAATTTTATGAAATAACTATATATATAATTACGAAACATTTTTTTTAATAAAAAACCCATTTTAAAAATATCCGTATAACATAGATTTATTTTAATTTTGAATATCCGTATAATATTAATGGTGACAAGCCCATATTCGAGGAGAACCCTATTTGGTTGAATCAAAAAAGTAAAAATTATAACAATGATATAAGATAAATTATATTAATGTAATTGTTTGATTGTATGATTTGATCTATTATTTAAAAATATACTAACAAAAAACTCAATTCTTAATTTTTGGCAGGTTTGCAAGCATGCTCTCGGATGAGAAGCGGCTGCGTGATATTAGGTCACCACTTGGAAAAGCTGCAAAACCTAAGGGCCTCGACCTTCAAATTTAGATTCTAGTATTATCTCCCATTCCATTTAATTTAAACAATTAATTAGAGTCCTAATTAAGGTTTATGATGTTTGTTTACTTATGTTGACGGGTTAGTGCATTTATCTCTCGTGGTTGTTTCATTTGCTTTGGTCTTTTCTTTCTCATAATCTCTAGTTGTGAGAAATTGTGCCATTGTAACGATTCTTTATTCTTCATCAAGAAAGTGTAATCACTAATGTCGAGAGTTTTAGCAGTTTGAATTAAACGTTTTGGGTTTTATTTGTTGCTGAATTTATATAATAAAATTCATTAAGGCTTGATACTTGGAACCAAGTTCCAGTATAGAAGATTTACTTTATTTAAATTATTAAAACCAAATCTTTTCCAACCTTTTGCATAAAAAATTCTAACAAACAAATCATTTTGGGAGTAATGATGTGCATATAAATTGTTTGTACCGAAGATTTATACAAATTAGTTTTGTGCGATTAACAATTAATTAAATAACCCCATTTTATAGAAAGAGAAAGAGTATAGTGTTATTACTAATTATTAACTGCACAAAACTGATTTGTATAAGTTTTCGTTACAAAAAAGATGCCTACTCAACCAGATACATTTATTCTCAATATTCAAATAAATGTTAATAAGGCAACAACTAACCATTGATTGGAAGTGTAGGTTAGAAAGGTAATTAGGTGCACGTCTCCTCTACCAAAACGAAATCTATTTAGGTAGAATAAATTATTGAGTCTATATAATTGAAAATAATAGGAGTAATGGATTAGCGAGTGGCCTTTTACGCATGTCTTTTCAAACAACTTTTATCTTAATAAGACTTTGAGATTTTCTCTTGTCAATTTTTATTTTTGGTGTTTTTAATAATCTTATTCTTCAAGGCCGGGGAAAAGGCGTGCTGGGACTTTGGAAATACCACATTTCACATATCAAAAAATATATAAATATAATTTAATATAAAATTCATCGTGTTAACAATTGTCAAGTAAGATATAGGAAAAGTTGAGGAATTTTTATCAAACGTAGTGTTTTATTATTCTAGACATTTTCGTCCTGAGAAAACTATAGGATTTCTCTAGTAGGTGAAAAGTCATTCCATTTAATTGTAAAACATCAAAATTTTCAATAAATTATAAATATATTCCACCACCGGCCCTCCTACGCACGCCACTACCACTAGCCACGCTTCACAATTTGAAACAAAATACAGCAAACGCGACCGCCACCCCCACCGCGAATGTCTCTTGTAACATTCGAAAGTTCTGACTTTGAATGTCTCATGTAACATTCGTTTTCTTAGGTTTCGAATGTAGGTCCTAAAAACCCTGACATATTTGTTATGCTTAGGACCTATTATCAAAAGCTCTGACTTCGAATATCTCTAATGACATTTGTTTGCTCAGGTTTCAAATGTAAATCGTGAAGGGTGCTCAGACATATTAGACACTTCTGGTTTTGAATGTGATAAGGCTCATTCAACCTCTGAATAAATAAATGTACCACGTCAGGATTGAAAATTAGAATTTATCCAAATGTGTTAATATCGTCGAGGGATAGGTCCATTGATCTGCAAATATATTCCAAACTTGTCTAATAGTAATAATATACAATTTTTTTAAAAAAAAAATGAGTATATTGGTTGATTTGAAATTTTATTTTTGGGTTTTCTTGAGATGTAGACGAAGTAGTGAGGGAGAAAAACAAGAAGGTAGAAGATGAGGAAATGTTTGATACAATGGTGTTTAAGATTAAAATTTAAAATATTAAAGATTAATAGAGATAAAAAAAAGATGAAAATGGTTGTTGACCAGGATGAATAATATTGAAGATGGAATTATTTATCAAAAGAACTAAAACCGTCACCTTATTATAAAACCGGGGAGTGATTTATCTTTGTGTGAAAACACGAGGATCCAATAAGAATTTCTTCCAAACTATAGGGACAGGGTATGCAATTCTTCCTAAATATTAGTCGTTATCAACAGAGCGATTTAAACAGAGAGAGAGAGAGAGAGAGGGAGAGAGGGAGGGAGAGTCTAGCAGGTTCCAGGCGAACCAGCAAAATTCCAGATGGCCCTCTCCACCTCACAACTAACACAAACTCACACTATCGCAACAATCAAAAGCACTCTCATTCTTCACAAGGTCAGTCACTCTCTCTCTCTCTCTCTCTCTTTCCCTCTTTCTCTCTCACACACACACATACACACACACTGCGTATATGTATCACCGTTTATGAGCCTATACCTATGAATTTTATATAGTCTCTCTCATTTTAGTCTTTATATTCCAAGAAAATATTTATAGAAATCGCTACGTTGATCTTCTTCAACTAGAAGCTTATATTCGTACTTTTCAATTAAGAAAATATATATATATATATATATATATATATATTCAACGTGTTTATTAAATTGAACGTATAAAAAGTTTGTTTAGAAGAATTGGATATGAATAATTTCTAGAAAGTCGGAATTAGAAATTTCATGAGAAAGGCTAACAACACGAGAGTATGCCCTATATGCGTTTAAGCTCAGAACACTACCACTCACTCCTACTTAATAAGATCACGACTAGACTGGCACAAGGGTACGCGTTCAATGAAAGTTAAAATGCTAGGCAAGAAATACACAAAAGCGCTGGCCTAAACCGTAACAAATCGCACCCTTTATGGAGCATAGATAGAAGTTGTACTACCGTGAGAATGATCTTATGCACCATAGCCGCACCAATTTTTGTCGTATTGATTGTTAGTTCATGTAGATTGTGTTTCAAAATATCCAACGAATTAGCTTGCCTAATTGGTTTGTTCAAAAGTTTACGTAAATGCCAGCAAATTTTTAAGCATTTAGTCATATTTGCTTGAATTTTCTGTTCTCATAATTTTCAGCTTTTTTTTTTTTGGCTTTTTTTACAGCTTTTAAGAATCGAAAATGAATCCTGACAAATTTACCCACAAGACAAATGAAACCCTAGCAGCGGCCCATGAGCTGGCCATGACCGATGGCCACGCACAATTCACGCCCCTTCATATGGCTGTTGCGTTGCTCTCCGACCCCAGCGGTATTTTCCGGCAAGCAATCGCAAACTCTAGCGGTGGCGACGAAGCTGCCAACTCAGCCGAAAGGGTTTTTGGAAAGGCACTGAAAAAAATCCCATCCCAAACCCCACCACCCGATGAAATCCCTGCTAGCACAACCCTAATCAAGGCCATTAGGCGAGCCCAATCCTTGCAAAAAACCCGAGGAGATACTCATCTAGCAGTTGACCAACTTATCCTTGGCCTTCTAGAAGATTCTCAAATCACAGACCTGCTTAAGGAAGCTGGAATTACACCGGCAAAGGTGAAATCGGAAGTCGAGAAGCTTCGTGGCAAGGAAGGGAAAAAGGTCGAAAGTGCTTCTGGAGACACCACTTTCCAAGCTCTGAAGATTTACGGCCGGGACCTCGTCGAGCAAGCTGGAAAACTCGACCCCGTTATTGGCCGAGACGAAGAGATACGGAGAGTTGTGAGAATCTTATCGAGGAGGACAAAGAACAACCCTGTACTTATTGGAGAGCCCGGTGTCGGGAAAACAGCTGTGGTTGAGGGCTTAGCCCAGCGGATCGTACGAGGAGATGTTCCAAGTAATTTGGCCGATGTTCGACTAATTGCTTTGGATATGGGGGCATTGATTGCTGGGGCTAAGTACAGGGGCGAGTTTGAGGAGAGGCTGAAAGCTGTTTTGAAAGAAGTGGAAGAGGCCGAGGGAAAAGTTATTCTGTTTATAGATGAGATACACCTTGTTTTAGGTGCCGGTAGGACCGAAGGGTCGATGGATGCGGCTAATTTGCTTAAACCGATGCTCGCCAGGGGACAGCTCAGGTGTATTGGAGCAACGACTCTCGAGGAGTACAGGAAGTATGTGGAAAAAGATGCTGCCTTTGAGAGGAGGTTCCAACAGGTTTATGTGGCGGAGCCGAGTGTTCCGGACACGGTGAGCATTCTCCGAGGCTTGAAGGAGAGATATGAAGGGCATCATGGTGTTCGGATCCAGGATCGCGCTCTTGTTGTAGCTGCGCAGCTGTCAGCTCGATACATCACAGGTAAGTCTCTAAGAATGTACTTAGTTCAGACCTTTTACAGTTGTTTAGTGCAAGACTTATATCCATGTTTTTATCATCTTATGTATGTATAGGTCGCCATCTGCCGGACAAGGCCATTGATCTAGTTGACGAAGCCTGTGCTAATGTCAGGGTCCAGCTTGACAGCCAGCCCGAAGAGATCGATAATCTGGAGAGGAGAAGGATCCAGTTAGAAGTTGAGCTTCATGCTCTCGAGAAAGAGAAAGACAAAGCTAGTAAAGCTCGGCTTGTCGAAGTGAGTATTCCACTTTCGCCTTTAATGTAATATGAAAATGATCTTATGCCATATAGCTCAGCTGATTAACTTACAATATTTTTTTCAGGTGAAAAAAGAGCTTGATGATTTGAGGGACAAGCTCCAGCCTCTGATGATGAAGTACAAGAAAGAGAAGGAGCGAATCGACGAGCTCCGTAGGCTCAAACAAAAACGAGAAGAGCTGGTGTTTGCAGCTGAAGAAGCCGAGAGGAGATACGACTTAGCCCGAGCTGCTGATTTAAAATATGGTGCTATACAGGAGATCGAAGTGGCAATTGCGAAACTCGAGGGCAACACCGAGGAAAATATGATGCTGACAGAGACCGTGGGGCCTGAACAGATAGCTGAAGTTGTGAGCCGGTGGACCGGTATACCTGTAACTAGGCTCGGGCAGAATGATAAGGAGCGACTGATTGGATTAGCCGAGAGGCTGCACCAGAGAGTTGTGGGCCAGGACCAGGCGGTTAGTGCTGTGGCTGAGGCGGTGCTAAGGTCGAGAGCTGGATTGGCCAGGCAGCAGCAGCCTACTGGCTCGTTCCTGTTTCTTGGTCCCACAGGTGTTGGGAAAACAGAGTTGGCAAAAGCTCTTGCTGAGCAGCTGTTTGATGATGACAAGTTGATTGTTAGGATTGACATGTCAGAGTACATGGAGCAGCACTCAGTTGCCCGATTGATCGGTGCGCCACCTGGGTAAGTTCACAATATTCAATTTTATGTTTATTTCTTTATAAGATTTGATATTGAGCTAGGTTTATATGCAAACTTTGCCATCTAGGATGCGTAAAACTTTGGATCTTTCTAGATTCTAAGTAATTAGTTTTTTTAGTTAGGAACTTTAAGGCACATATGAAGGTATATGGATAATGACGAGAAAATTACCAAACCCAGCCTTTTTTT